>JAYMFT010297365.1:0-23793 GCA_038088735.1 Panulirus argus | reverse complement strand
ATATATATATATATATATATATATATATATATATATATATATATATACACACACACACACACACACACACACTTATTAGTTTATTGATTTATATTCGTTTTAAAACACTGGGGTATATAGATGACAGATTCGAAGATTGAACTGTGTGATGGGTTAGCAGGTAGGGCGGAATGTCATGGGGAAGAGTGGTAGGGAGGTGTTGGGGGTTGTCGAGGATCACCCCGACGCCAGGGACATGGTGGAGTAGGTCGCTCATGGTTGCCCTGAGGACGACAGTGTTGACTTCTGGTCCACGTTAGAAGCCTTTAGCTTGCTTGTTTCACTACCACGCCATATTCCCCGCTGATGTGTTTACTGATGTCGTAAGTCTTCCATCTCCTCCCACACATATACTCTCTTCTCCACCCCACCCTAAACCCACGCTGTTCTCATCTACACCCTGGACAAGTGTTCGTACACCTGAAAAGTCTTGAAATAGTGGTGTTGCGTACATCACAGTTGGTTGTGTACAGCCGTGAAGGTCCTGTTGATAGTCTTGCGTCTCCCGACCCGTTTGGCCCCCAGGCAGGGCTACTTCCCCCGCGAGCTGTAGCTCCTCCAACATAGCTTTCCCATAAGTAAAGCCTTCCCGTAAAGCGTGGACGAACGGCTTTCAAAATCAGTTCGTAAAAGTTAAGCTTGATGGAAATTACCGGGAGATTACGTTGCAACTTCCTCAGCCAACGTAACGCCGGAATCACCATCAGCTCTGCCACGTCACCAAAATTGCCTTTACCAAGCAAGGTTCCCCCAAGGTAGCGTCTTGTCCCACTGATATTCATAACTTATGCAAAGGACATTCCCCCTCTCCCACCTCCACCACCACCAACATGTATTTTACTCAGACGACGCCACTGTAACAGTAGGCTGTAACAACGTACTCCCCGAGCACACCCATGTAGTACACTGAAAGGCATCCACTCCACACAGCTTCGAAAAGGACTGGGAATCAGAAATATGGAAAACTTTCACCCTTTTGCCGCTAGGGAGAATAAAAGACAGCGACATAGCCATAGAGGGTGACAGGATAATGCTCCAAAAGAGTTGTAAAATCCGGGCCTCATATTATCATAACAAGGCTTTAGGGTAGAGGTTTTTAAACAAAGGAACCGCACAAGGTAAAGCGGCCCTGGCTATCCTGTACAGATTCTGGCACTTGCCGCAAAGGCAAACATTACACCAGGTAAATGCTATCATATTTACGATATTGACTTACTTCCCAGGACCTGGGTGCGTCGCCTCCTAATCACTCTTGATGAAGCTACAGAGTGTACAGAATATGGCTGCACCATTCGTCGCAAAAAAAAAAAAAAGAAAAGAAAAAAACGAAAATCTAGATGAGCAAAAGCAACTTAAGATGAAACCAGTTGGTGATAAAAGGAAGCAGCGGAAAGAAAATGGCAGAAACTGGAGGCCGCCGGAGACACAAACTCCGGGAACATCTAAGACCTGGACAAGAGTAGCAGTAGTGTGGAACACTCTTGGCCCCCGCGGAGCCTCAGAGACACGAGGGCGGCTCCCGCCGTCAACCATCGATACACAGCGATGAACAATTCTCGGCTGAGCGTTGCCACGTTCCGTCTCATATCATCAAGCGACACCATGACACCACGCTCCACCAGTCTGGCGGGGATGTGTGTACAGAAGGCACCAAAAAATCCATATCCGGTAAACCAGTGACTCCCAACATTTTTCGGTTGGGGATCCCCCCTCCCCCCCTCCCCCTTCCCCCCTAGCCACAATTTAAGGCATTGGGTACCCTCCTCCCACCCTCCCTCACCACCCCCCCCCTCACCGGTGACTTATTCCTACATCAGAATATATTTGTTTATACTTTTTATTTACGTGGTGATAAATCTCTCCTCGATAATATAGCGGTGAGTAAACCTTATATGCCGAAGCAGTGTTCTGGTGAGACTAGACAGCCCAACGGCATTATGCCTTTCGCTCCAGGAAATGTATCTCACGTGGTCCCTGATGAGGCTTCACGTTCCCACTGGGGGTCCGTGTGGACCCCAGGCTGAGAACCAATGCAGTAAACCATCCACACACTTAAGTAAACCCACACCATACATCCACACACTACATCTATCTCCTCTTTCCCTAGTGTGCCTTCCCCTGTCCAATCCTTTCCTTTTCTCCAGCTAACTACACAAATAAATACAACGGAGTGGTTCATAGAACTGGTGTACCGCACTGCAGGAACCCTCCCTCCGTCAGCAGAACGCTTACAGCTCTACAGGAACATAGCTGACGCGTACACGCCTCCACCACAGTTTTAAGACTGTGTTGGCGCTGCTGGTGTAAACGAGAGTAGGTGGGGCGTGGGTGGTGGCGTGGGCGTACAGTAATGTTTATCAGCGGGGGGTGGGTGTGGTGTGGGCAGGGCCGGAAGAATGCACGCATCTGGTCGGAGAGGTAAACACCTCGCCGGGGGAGGAGGACGGCGGGCGTGCCTCTTCTCCCTTATGACGGACGCCCAGATACACCGCCCAGTCCGCCGTGGCTGCTGTTGCTCCCCAACAGTACAACAGAAGTAAATTACCTACAGTACAGAGGATTATAAGTAATGTGAGTATACGTCATGAAATTTCATGAGTTTTGTAAGTAATTATGGGGTAGAGAGAAACAGACATTTTTCGTGTGGTACGTGAGGCCTCCTGCCGAGTCTGGGATAAAGCCCGGCTCCCCAGGCACTCAAGAAGGGTGTGACCTCACCGCTCGGATCAATATGTCTCTCCTCATATCTTGGTGAGGGTGTTGAGTAACGTGGGTGGTGGGCGACAGCTACTGGGTGGGCACCATCAGCCGGATGGGTGGCAGCTACTGGGTGGACATCATCGGCCGGGTGGGTGTCATTATCCGGGTGGGCGGCAGGAATGGATAGGTGGGCACCATCAGCCGGGCGGTTGGCAGCAGTTGGGTGGATGGCAACAGCTGAGGGTGCCATTAACCGGATGACGGCAGCAGCTGATTGGGAATCATTAGCCGTTTAGTCAGCAGCAGTTGGGTCGGCATCGCCAGCCGGCTGGGTGGGTGGCAGCAACAGGGTGGACGCCATCGGCAAGTTTTCGAAAGATTTCCACACACTTAAATCATCGACTGTTATTTCTTACGTTTGTCTAAAGTCGACCAGCTGTAGGTCGGGTCCTTGTGTGGGTTACGGCTTCCGCTAGCTACTTCTTATTTCGGTTTTTTTCTGTGTTGTGTTGCCCACAGCCGAGTGGGTAACGCCGCGCTTCAACTTACAACACAAGGAAGAGTGAAGGAAAGAGTGTTGCCAAACGTAGATTACAGACGAGGGTGCATATTAGTGTGTCGGCCACCTCCTGTCATAATGTTCTCCTGTCATTGTCACTGACACTGACGACGTCAGATAAGAGGAAAATGCTAAGAATTACCTTGTAACGCTTGACGTAGGTCAGCTTAGGTTATATATAGAAATGTAATTAGGTCATTGTGGGGTATGTGATTTTACAATCGTAAGTTTTTAAAATGTAATTTTCCATCAGATTAGGTTAGTTGGTTGGTCAATACCTCTCCCTGGACGTGGCGAATGATATACGTTGGGTCAGTAGTACCCTTATATATGGCCGAGTGTCATATCGATTCAGTCAACAGACGTTAGGTGATGGAGATGATTCAGGGTGCAGCAGAAGGAAAGGGTGAAGGAAGTCGCATTTGTCATGGAGTTAGCGACACAGCTCCTTAAGATGGGAGCCTGCGGGGCGCAGATCACAGGTAGGGGGTCGCTTCACAGTCTACTGGAGGATGTGTTTGTAGAGCACTTCACTATCTTCAGAGTTGGAGTCAACAGTGAACGACATCAGCTGGGGTTTACGAGTGTGTAACATCAGCCTGTGGTTTAATAGTGAGTGACTTCAGCTGTGGTTCAAAACTGAGTGACATCAACTGGGGTTAGAAGTGGACGTCATCAGCTAGGGGGTTCATAAACAGTGTGTGACATCAACTGTGGGTCTGTAGCAATGGATAACATCAACTAGGGGTCAGCAGCAATGGGTGCTGTGAACTGGGGGGGTCAGCCAGCATCAAGATGCTAGACGTACCGGTAACTCATTCCAATACCGTCATCGTCCATGTCCCATCTCCCAGTACACTGTGTATGTCTTCCATACGTGTGTGTGTGTGGGAGTCGCTGTGTGGCATAATATGTGACACTTGCACTACCTGGCCGCTCAGCGGGACTGAGGTCATCGTAATCTGTAGGTATGAAACGTAAGCAGAGCCGACCCTCCCCCGGTGCCCATGTTGTGGTTTATGTCCGGTGATGATTTGTTTTTAATCTCCAATTTGGAGAGCCTCGTTCTTTAGTTCCTGTAGTGTGCTTCATCCCAGCCACGTTCTGACCACATACAGTATGTTACAGTATAAACATAATCATTAATGGCAATGTATACAAGTACCTGACTTCACCATATAGTAGCAGTGATCATATTTTTGTCACTGGTCTTACCGTGTAGCTAAATTTTTTAGTACCAATGGAGGCATGTGGCCGGCAGAAGAGGGAGGAGGGACCCGGTCTGTGTACCAGTCACAGGGGCACGGGTGGGAAGCACTGGTAGAACCAGACAGCGAGAGGAAGTACGAGTACTGGGCTGAATACGAAGCAGTTGACGGAAGATATAACGGTCAGTGACAAAGTTACATCCTGGGGCACAGAAATAGTATCTTGAATTCTTAATCTTTGTTGACAGAGACAGGATGGTGAAACAGAAGGCTCCTCCCCACCCACCACTTTCTCAGGCGCAACAGCCCGCAGGTAAATAGTTGAAAAGGAACATCATGTAGTGTGGACAGAGTATACTGGCATGGTAATTTCATAGGAAAGGATGAATGAAAATACATTGTGATTTTACTTCAGTTGGCGGACACTAATCACTTTAAACACTTGCAGAAGCACTCTGGGAGGGTGACCTGGGTCAGAGCTAATCTAGAGGAATATGCAAGGTCAAAACCAGTCTGTGTAAACAGATCTTTGGGGACAATCGAGGTTAAAACTATATAAGGAGGATAAGGAAAGTTGGAATCATTATAGGGTCTAACAATGGTGTAGGAAAACCACCACACTGGAACTGGCTTCCGGAAACAATCGCAAGGAGAGCTGGTTCGTGAGGAAATCGAATAGTTGATGTCAGAACCAGTCTAAAGAGCCTCAGTGCCAGTCAAGGGGGATGACCAAGGTTTCCAGTCATGGGCGATGGCTGAACTCAAAACCAGTCTAGATGGACAGCTAAGGTAAAAATGTATGTAGGAAGCCCTGCCCTTGCTAGAATAGTCTGAAGGGAGAGCTAAGGCAAGAAACGTATTGATGTATTGATGAGGGGGATGTACGGAGAAGAAGGTCGGCATCATTATCGTTTGACTCTATAACCTTTGCAGCAGTGACTAAGTAACCAACATCTGCACGGTATATATCAAGAAAAAAAGACATGATTTATCTGTCTGTCAGCCTGTCTGTCCACCGAAGAGAGCGGACAGGGTTAAAATGAATGAGGTGGGGGGAGAGTTGGGGGTGTTGGGTAAAGTGAGAAACAGTTCGGGGGAGACTCCCGGAGAGAATCAATCTTGGCGAAACACCTCAAATTTCATTGGTCTCGAGCGAGGCGTCCTTCGTTTGTCAGTGACAGTGTCTCGGAAATCCGGACTTACTTTCAGATTTCCTTATTTCCCATTAGTGTAACAGATGTCCATGTGCCATGAACATTAGTACACATACGCTTCGGTCTCAAGGATACGTGTAAACGTAATTTCCAATAATTATGTAATTTTGAGACGCCTTGTTTGTCTAGTTATTGAATAATTCCTTTAATGCCGTGAAGATTATGTAAAGATCCAGAGAAAAGATCTTCTCTCACAGTATTCAGTTGGCTTGGTTCAGTATGCTGTTTCACCTAACCAACCAACTGTAGGTGTCTCGGAGCAACAAACTGAATAGCAGAGAACTGGACAGCGACTGTAGGGCAGCCACAGCGGTGGTGGCGGCGGCGGCGGGGCCCTAAAGAGGAGGCCGCCAAGGGTAGCACCAGCCGGGGGGTTCCGCTGGAGTTGCGACCAACCGAAGTCTAAGCCATGATGCTGGAAGCAGTGAGGGACGGCCAAGGTCAGGACTAACCCAGGAAACAGTCCATATTAGAAGGTGTCTTGGCCGTGAGGTGGGGGTAGATAGCATATCCTCCAGCATACTTTAGCCGCCGGTTATATCGAGCATACCCAGGCAGCCGCACGGGGTCGGGTGTGGAGGGGACCGGGCGTGACGCTTGGCAGAGGGCCAGAAGCTCGCTCGCTACGGCCGCTACATCCACGTCGGTTTTTACTGACAACAGTGGTCGCCCAGGGTGATGGTGGTAGTGTGTGTGTGTGTGTGTGTGAGTGTGAGTGTGTGTAGATATATACGCCTGTGTGTATGTGTCTGTTCGTTTGTTTGCACTGCTGGCGGACGCATATGTGTTTGGATGTTGGAGCTTGTAATTACCTTTTTTTTTTCTTTAAGGGAAGGGAGCCTCATACCCTTGGAACCTCACCTTAACCTCACACTCATGGAGGCCCCACTTTAATCTCGCACCAGTCAGGACCCGCCATTACCTTACACTTGTATCATACAGACTTTTTAATCTTGAGTTTCCTTTGTTCCACATGTCCGCCACTCTGCTGCTGGAGAAACATTCCCGCGTGTCCAAGACTCTTGTCTCGGACATGAAAGAACTGGTCAGTGCTAACGTGAGGGTGGGCCCCGAGGAATTCAATTGCGTTATCAGGTCTCCCTTCGCCCTCCTTTCCTATAACGTGGGCAGGTCAAGGACTTGCCTCCTGTCTTCATAACTCATTTCACTCACTTCTGGCGCCGCTTCCTGTTGGACTTCCGTCTCCCAAAGAAAGGAGACCAAGCAGCCCATGCATATTCCGCCTTGGGTCAGGCATTTGTCGTGGATGTTTATTTCCTCCGTATACTGACTGGAAGGCAACCTCGACACTGACCAAGACAGTGTGCTTCTCTCATGATCGTCCTGATGTGATGATACGTTGATAAATTCAATATAATATCAACTCCTGTGCCCTTGCCAAAGCTTGATTCTTGTGACATTTTCGCACTAAGATGATGAGAGTCTCTGTCTAGTCTGTTCTCACCTGTTCTCGTCTTCATTTTACCTGACAGGCGTTAGGGATGAATATCAGTCGCAATTTGTCTGAGTATTGCGGCATCTCATGGAGGTGATTTCAACATGATGTTCTTAGGTGCTCAGCATTCATTCATAAATTTGGCATTATCATCAGTGATGTACGTGTATGAATCAGTTTCTGGTGGCAGGTAATTTTGATGGACTGGAAACAGGAATGTTCCCAGCAGTGATGTTTTAAAGACCACATTCTTACTTTCACCCAGCCGGAAAAAGCTCCCTCTAACGTGTGTTTTCTGCATTATATCTTTTTTTTTATTAGATTTCCTTCCTGGAAATCTACTCCTTTTTATCAATCGTTTGTAAAAAAGAGCATGATTTTCCAAGAATATAGAAACGTCTTATACAACATACTACTTTCATCTCTTCGAAGTATATATATATATATATATATATATATATATATATCTTTATTGTGATGTCCTTCTTAATCCAGATTGCTTCATACTCAAGTTTCCTTCCCGTCTAAAAGTCCCTCTGTTTCCAGATAACCTTCTCCAGTAGCTTGTGGGTCACACTTCTCTTTCTCCTTCATAAAGACCAGCTCATCATTAGCTCGTGGCGACTTCGTGTGTGCCCAGCCTTGCTTGAGAGAGATCCTGAACATCTCCAGCAGCTGGTTGAGGGTTTCCACGTTCCTTTAAGAACAAATACTGAGATATCATCTGGCCCACGAACCTTATGTACTTCCAGCTCCTTCAGGAGTTTTTCTTTTCACGCTCTGACTTTTGATATCAAGTGCTTTCCAAGACATAACCTTTCCCCAGTCTAATAGTCTTGGAAGCTCTGTGTCTTCTGTGATATATATGCTCTGGAGTTTAGCATTCAACTTTGTATACGCCCTCGTCTGTATCAGTACATTTCCCTTCGGACAAGACCTAGAGGCTGCTCGACAAGAGGAAATGCCCAAAACACAGAGTTCAGGAACTGTTGTAAAGAGTGAACAGGGATAGGGAGCAGGATCAAATTCTGGGGCTGACCAACAGATTTAGAGCGTGAAGACTAATACAGTGGTACAGAGGCATGGGGGACACTGAAACAGAACTACTCCTAAATATGAATGGAGCTGTAGAAAGAATGATATGCACTGCTGGGGACGAGACAATATGAAATATATATGGTCTGGTAGATGATAAGTTTAGGAAAGTGCAGAGCATACAGGTTCAGTGGTTATTAGCAAGAAGGAAAATTATGATAACGAAAAGTTACCCACATGGGGGCTGATGAATCAGTACTAAAGATAGTGAAGATCAGTGAAGCAGGAGTTTGATAGACTTAAATACCTGATGAAATATGGACCGCGTGACGATCTTGTTCCAGAAAATTAGAAAGGATGAAAATAGGAGGAATGCTGATTGAGTGAGCCGTAGGTCTGGGCTGTAGAAGTGCCGGACACAGTTTCCATTATATGAGAAAGGAGAAAGAGTCGGCCAGTGATGCTTACACTTGATCTGGAATCATCTAACTGTATAAGAAAATACTTCAGCAGGCTAAGAGACTTTTAAACACAGTGGAGTTCAGTAGGATATTCATCAGACAAAAAATAAAGGGATTAGAAAAAAGAAAGCAAGAATACAGTCTGAATGCCAACTACGGAGTGCACCGAATGAGACAAGGGGATGGATTACCCTTGCCTCTACTGCAGAGAGGTCAGGAATCTTAAGAAGTGGACATATCAGATTGCAAGTATTGTATATAAATGCAATTATGCAAGTCTTGAATGGTAAAGAGCTGGAAAACGAGGATCTGGTTAGGGAAAATGCACCTGATATTGTTGGAGTGTTAGAGACAAAAATTACTAAGGAGATAATTTCTCGCTTGTTCTTTCCAGAGGAATATATGATGGCAAGGAAGGAAAAAGAAGACAAAGGAGGAGAAGGAGGATTGGTTCTGCTAATTAGGGACAGCTTTAAGTTCCAGGAACTACTGGTAGATGGCCCATTCACATGATAGATAATGAAGAGTGTAGCTGTAAGAAAGAGTGCATAGTGGTGTTGATGATATATTATCCTCCAAGGAAATATAACGAACCATGACAGAAGTGAAATTATGATAATGAAAGACCAGTCAGGATGATGCATGAGGCGGTAGAGCTTCGTAGAGACGATAATAGATTAATAATGGAGTGTTCCAGTTGAGAGAATTTGAATTCTAATGGAAGATAGTTTCAGAGACGAAGTTCTTAAAGTGTATACGAGAAAATTTCCTACACCAGCATGTCACTGAGCCCATAAGGATCATAGAGACAGTTATAGCAGTATTACTAGGTTTTATCTAACGGCACATTGACCAGAAAAAGTGATAATATATTGCTGGTGTTTGATCGGCATACAGGAGGACATATAACTAAAAATTATATGCAACTTAGCATTGTTATGCTAACATAAACTGGGAAATGGAGTACAGTAGCCAGGAGCCAGGGCAGTGTGGTGAAAGGTTTTGTGAACTGTACACAGGAGTAGGAACTTGGGTGCCTTTAGCCTCAATAACAGAAAGTTGAGAAAGAGAGAGGAATGGGCAGCGAAATATGTTTAAAAGCTGAGCCTCTTGATGTGAAGAAATAGGCAGTACTCCAGCCAGACAGCATTTATAATATAAAAGGGAGCAAGAATCGAGTATATCAGGATGAGAAAGGAGAAACAGAAGCTTTGAGAAGAAAGCTGTGGGCAAAGCAGGGGATAATTAATTTTTTTATGAATTCATCAGTGGTGAATTGTAAGTTAAAGAGCAGCTAATCAGGCTGAGGGATTTAAAGGGAAGAGATACTGAGCATAATATAAAGATATGCAAGGAAGTGAACAACAGTTTCAAAGGCCTCTTTACAGTGGAAGACTCTACAGCTCCAACACCAGTGAGATGGAATGGACAGTAGGTTTTAGAGGGAATTGAAATAAGTAAATTTGACATAATCAGAATACTGAAGGGTCTTATTCAATTTTACGCTCATGGTCCTCTTGGCAAACCACTTGAAATGCTGTTCAAGATGTTGATGGAAAAAGGTAAGGTGCCAAGGGAGTAGAGACCGGGAGGGTGCGCTGAACTGCAGACGGGCCTCTCCAACGAGCATGGGCAGCAAAGTACTAGAAGAGATAATAAAAAAACAAATGGATGATTCGCCGCAGGAGAGGAACTGTCGAAGTGGCAAACAACACGGTTTCAGGGAAAGGAGGTCATGCGTGACAGTCCTCTTAGATTTTTACGTAATTGAATTCAGTAGACAAAGGATAGGGCTGGGTGGATTGTCTGTATATGGACTGCCAGAAAGTATTTAACACGTAGGAGGCTGGTAAAGAAGCTGAGTTCATAAGCAGGAATAAGTGGAGACTCCTTCTGTGGAAGAAACGAGAGACACATTTGGGAGCCTCCTCAGAATGAGTTGAGACCACCAGTGGCGTGCCGGAGGGCTCTATCCTAGGACCATTGCTCTTCTTGATCTTTGTGAGTGCTTGCCAGAGGGATTGGACTTCTACCTGTACATGTTTGTGGATGATGCCAAAGTCATGATGGAGGTCAAACGCAAGAAGGATTACGTCAGCTTACATTGAAACTTAAAGAATCTTGAAAGTTGGTATTATAGATACATGGTTGATGAAATTCATCCCGACTAAATGTTAGTAATGAAGAATGGACAGTGAGAAAAGCTGCAGGAATCTGTTTGTATTAGTGACTTGGGAGTTGATATTGTCCCTAACCTGTCGTCAGAGTCTCACTTTTGGAAAATAATAAAGTATACAAACTGTCTGTTGGCAAATATTAAAACAACATTCATGTTTATGGCTAAGGAAGTGTTCAGCAGGCAGCTCACATGATACATTAGGCCAGAAGTAGAATAAAGTTCTGAAGTCTGGTCACCGCATTTTAAAGAAGCATTAAGAACTAATGAAGAAGGTGCAGAGGAGGGTATCAGAGATGGTATCGGAATTAAGAGGGTTGAATTACAATGAAAGGCTAGATACCGTAAGTCTGCCCACCGTGTAAGAGAGAAAGCTTTTAAGTTTTTAAACCAGACTGATGATACTGGGAACGGATTCTCTAGGGATGCAAAGATTGAACAATCAGAGAGTTTCACATGAAATTGAAGAAGCAATGTTAAAAAGAATGTAAAGAAGTACTCTTATAATTAAAAGTAGTGGATGAATGGAATGAACTGAGTTATGAGGTAATAAGTTGGATGATCGGAGAGAAAGTTCCAGAGGGAGGGCTTCACGAGTGTAAAGCTCCCTCCTCGTACAGTACAATTAGGTAATAAATGAAAAGTAATTACACAAGCGCATTGATAATGGTAAGTGATATTGACATATGTTGTTAAGATAAACATTCAGCTGTGGTGCTGACAGCTGCCATCAGTGTACCTTCTTCTCTTACTGTCTTTAACACCTTGAGTACGACGGTGCGACCCTTGAATATGACGGCCTTACCTTTGACCTGACCCACTGTGCCCAAGGGCCGTACAGTGGTGCCCAAGGGTTCATACCGTCGTGTTCAGTGGTCGCATCGTCGTGCTAAGTGTCGTCCCGTCGTACCCAAGAGTCGTCATGTCGTGGCCAAGGGTCTTGCCGTCTTGGCCAAGGGCAGCATCGTCAGTGCCGAGCTCATATTACTGTGTATAATTGCACGTGGTGATGAGATAGTTAGCAAGCATTATAGGCCGGCGGATTGGACTGGCTCACAAGACACAGCAGTAACCAGGGGCGCACTAATGTACGTTCTCTCGTTGCAGGTGAGGAGACCAGGCTGCTCTACTGACCCCGGGTTGGTAAGTCTTGAGAAGCTTGGATACTGAGAACGTCAACTGATACGGACTAGTTGGAAAAATGGATCACGTAAAGCTTGAGTTTGATTATGTGGTAAATGAGGATACATAAAGATCATAGAGGAGACCAGACATATAGAGAAGCTCTTGCCAATGAACACTAAGAAAAGCTAAGTCAAGTCGTCCTCTCGTGGCCAAGGGTCGTGCCATTTTGGTCACGAGCAGCATCGTCAAACCTGAGCTTATATTACTATGTAGTATTGTATGTGGTGATGAGATGGTTGGTAAGTACTATAGGCAGGTAGATTGGACCAGGGAGATTGAACACAGGGAAAAAAATCTAATCAAAGAGGAAATGAATGGTTTTTTGTAATGGAGAAACGACTTGAGTGAAAGACGATACGGATTCAGGGAAAGATTATATTGTGGACAATATAATATAGGAAATAAAGAGTTACGTGGGCATGATATAGATTATTGTTATGGAAGGTTCTCTGAAATCTAAAATGAAAGAATTAGTTGCAAATAAAGAGTTGAGGTTAGGTAATACAGAGAGATGTGGGTTCAATAAAAGACGTCGAAAAGCAAGCCAGATCGGGAGTGTACAAGAGAATATACAAAGGCAACGCTACACCGAGCTAGTATTTTTAAAGTGTGAAGGCGCAAGGATTGTGTACAGCAAGATGAGGAAAGAGGAGTGGGGAACATTGACAAAAATAATGCGAACAAGGCAGGAGATGATCCAAAACCTCTACATAAAATCATCAGGAGAAAATTGTCGGTTACAGAGTAGATAATCAAGCTGAAGGATTCAGAGGAAAGACTTGCTGAGGATGATGTAAAGATGTGGGAGGAGCTGAATTGCAGGTTCAGTGAAGTTTTCATACGAGAAAACACAACAGCCCCAACACTAGGCAGGTGGAATGGGAAGGCGGTTTAGGAAGACATTTAGAATTCCTTGAAAATTTATAATTTGCTAATGGGCCTTGACCCATGACACACCTATGGTCCTGGTGAAGTTTGTCAACATGTGCTAAAGATGTGTGGAAATACACTTGACGGGCCGCTTGAAATGTTCAAGATTTCGCCTGAGCAAGGTATAGTGAGAAAAGGGTGGAAGAGGGCAAATGTTTTGTTCCCGTCTTAAAGGATGGTGACCAAAAAATAGCGCTGAACTACAGGCCGGTGTCTCAAATGAGCTTGGTTCGTAAAAACAGCAGGAAAAAAACTAAAACAGAAAATGGATGGCTGTTTGCAAAGGAGAAACTATTCGAGGGAAAGACGACACGGATTCAGGGAAAGGAGGTCTTGCGCAACAACCTCTTGCACTTTTATGAGGGAGTGAGTTCCATTGTAGACAAAAGAGAAGAATGGGTAGATTGTGTGTTCCTGTACTGCCAGAAAGCATTTGACATTGTCCTTCAAAGCAGTTTGGTAAAGAAGCTGGATCTTCCTTCACTAACAATAGAGAAACCTTTTGATGGTTTGAAGAGTCGAAGGGAAGCATCTTATATCACAGGACCCTTCTTGAAACGGGTCAAGGTCACAAGTGATGTGCCACAGGCCTCGGTCCCCGGACCGCTGGTCTTCTTGATATGTATGAATGACTTGCCAGATGGTCTGGAAGTCATACCTCGGTATGTTTGTGGAAGATGCCAAGATCGTGAGGGAAGTAAAATATGGGGAGGATTCCATCAACGGGAAAGGGTAGGTAAACAAACTCCAGAGTTGGTTTCAAACGTGGCTGATGAAATTCAGCTCGAGTAACCGCAAAGTATCGAGGATGAAGCTGAGTGAAAGAAGCTTTTGATACGAATATTATCTAACAGAAGATAAGCTGCAGGAATGTGTATGTGAGGGTGGCTTGAGTCAACATTTTATCTAGCCAGTAGCCAGAGGTCCACCCAAGGATACCGTCTGTCATCTGGCAAATATTAGAATCTCATTTAAGAATATGGATAAAGAAATAATCAACAAACTCTCTATAGTTTTTTTATTTGGCCTAAAGTAGAAGATTCTTCTCAGAGTTGGTCACTGAACATAAAGAAGCACAAAGAGCTCATAGAGAAGGTCCAGAGGAGAGCAGCAAAGATGGTACTAGAATTAGATGAGTTTATTTACAATGAGAGGCTAGAGGCTATGATTTTTTCCACCAAGGAAGGAAGAAGAGTAAAAGGCGACTTGATCACAGTCTTCGAATTTTTATACCAGTTCGAGAATGTTGACAGTGAGCATTTCTTTGAAAGATGCCAAAATTGAACAGCCAGACGCCTTTCATAACTGAGCAAGAAGCGTATTAGAAAAGTTGTAAAGACGAACAATTACAGTAGCCGAGTTGTGCATGAGCAGAATAAACTTAATGACGAAACTGTGAATGATGACAATTAACGAAAGTTAAAACAGATGCATGATATTAAATGGGGACTCCCGCGAGTGTAGAACTTCTCCTCCAGGCTGTTCAAATAGTTTAAGATAGGTAATGACTCATACTCATACTTGCACAGATTAAAACATACATTCATTCATACATACTAACACGCAAATATACATACACACGTAGAAACAAACACGCGCACGTGTAAATATACACCCCAGCACCCAAGCAATTACTGTGCTTAAAGTTAAACAAACTTCGTCGGAAAGTCTGGCCATAAATTGTGTGTCAGTCAGCAGGTTTGCTCTAAAGATGCTGGGCGTTGGGAGGCACCATGAAGTGACGGCCATCATGTCTGGACTTTATATAGAAACGAGAGAAAATATTATAAATATTTCTTTTTTTCATATAACTTAGGAAGAAAATCTTCCACCATTTGAACACAACATTTCGACCCTTGAGTATGATGGCCATGGCCTTCGACCTGGGTGGGGGCTGGCACCCGTGCCCTGGGGGCCGTGCCGTCGTGCTCAGGGGTGATCCCGATGACCTCGAAGGGTTAATCTTAACCTGGGATGCGTCAGGCAGGTGCATCAGCGGTCGCCATGGCAACATCTCCCGTCATCATCATCATCATCATCATCATCTCGGACTTAAAGATGCTGCCTTGTTGCCGGCGGCCCTACCTAACCCCTACCCCCTCCCCCTACCCCCCACTCCCCTTCTCTATCTCCCCTCTCCGTCTAGGGCAAACGGATCCTGCTCCCCGTAGTTACCACTCCTCCCTCTCGGGTCACTTACCACATCGGACCTCCCCCCCCTCTCCCACCTCCCTCGTCTGTTGGTCCTCCTGACCCCCCTTCCCCCAGCTAGGTCACACACGAGTCCTGCCCACCTGCCCGGCCCAGGTCGCGAGCAACACGGGCCCTTTCCATCCAGGTCTCAGCATGGAACTAGGTGGGAAGTGTATCTTTATGTTCTCTTGGACGTGAATCTGATGGCTGGTGCTAAACCTGTTACCGGGCCTGAGCAGGGCCGGAGTTGTAGGGAGAATCGATTTTTCTTCTCGGCGCTGGGGATTGGCAGCGAGAGTAATTGGTAGTGAACAGTACGGGGTGGGCTGTTAGGATGGAGACGGGGCGGAGCGTTAGGGTAGAAACGAAACTGGATGTTGGGATGGAGACATGGAAAGGACTGATAACAGAAAACCTGTTGGTGTGTGACGTGGTTATTCAATGGAGGACAGTAATGGTGTCCTAAATTCCTCCTTCACTGAGATGAAGACAGGATAGCAATGCAGAAGGTGCCTCTCCACCCAGCGCTCCTCCGGGCACATCAGCCTGCAGGAAAATAACTTAATGAAGGAACGCCAGGCAAGATGTACAGAGAATATAATGACATGGAAATTTTTATAGAGGATGACTGAAGAACATATTATGATCTGATTTCAGCCACTGAATAACTCTGGGAAGGATATATTTTAGCCTCATCTGTTAAGAAAAACAGGCTAGATTTACGTCCATATTGTCAGTCTCGAAACTGGCTTTTTTACTTGTAAATAATGTATATTAAAAGTATTTTTCAAGCCTTGACTTTGAGTGCATTGTAAGTTCTCACACTGACAGTATCTGATGGTGGTTTATTTCATTATTCACTGACTTTGATACCCATGTTTGTGTTACAGCCTCCTCCCTTTAACTTCATACTGTTATATCTTGTCACATTGTGTCTCTTCCTGACATGGAGAAATTGTTGTAAATTGTCATAATTAGTTAGTATTTCGAAAGCTTCTTTTAGATTTCATTTGAATCTTTTCATTTCTTCTAAAGAAAATTTGTATAGGTCTGTGAATATATCTTGAGGAGTTTCGTGTGTGACCTGATGAACAAGTTTTGATGCTTTTCTTTTTATTCGTTCATATTTTTCTTTATCTTTATAAAAGTTGATGACTGGGACTGAATTGAGTATTGTCAGTGCGGTTTAAATAGGTCGTTGTGTAGCAGATATTCTGATTCTGACTTCAAAGTCTTTTTCTGTTTGTACCTGACAAACGTTTTACATTCTTCTTTAACATTTTTATAAAAAAAAAAAAAGTACATACTTTTGAAGTGGTTTAATGAGAGGTCCAATTGCTGTGGCCCTGGCACTACATCAATTGTTGTAAATCTTCCCAGATCATTAAACAGCCTTCCGTAGTTTGGATTATATTTCATCATTTTCTGTGTCGACAAACTCTGTGATTTTACTGGTAAAATTATTAATATATATCATAAAAGAATATGGGTCCAAGAATTTAGTCCTGTGGTACCCCGCTTGAGAAATGAGTGGAGTGGATAGGTCCCCATTTTTCATTCCACTCGTTTTCAGTGTAAGCCAGTTCACTATCCATATGCATCTCTATTTTCTTTGTCTTGTAATTCAGTTTTACATAACATCTGTGTGGTACTTTATCGAAAGCTTCTTGGAAGTCTCTTTGTATACAGCGTGAGAATATATTTGAATTCCAGATGTCATATATATTCCATAGAAAAAAAAGTGTTAGATTTGTTAAACATGTTCGATTACTGCGGAGGCCATGCTGATTTTCAGTTATTATTCTATATCCGAAAATTATCGGTTTTATTCTTATTTTTGTACGTACATATTCCCTAAAACTGAATCAAGACTGATAAGCCGATAAGCCGAAGTAAGACTGATATGTCGATGAACTTAATTAAGTCAGTAAACCAAAGTAAGACTGATAGGTCGACAACCCGAAGTAAGACTGATAACGGTAGGACGGTCATTCGAGGCGCGTTTTCAGTTGTTTTCTATAGCGAGGTGTTGATATTATAGTGATTGGAAATTTTGCATGACGATAACTTTATCAGTGTTGTAGAGGGGAGTGGTCATCAGGAAGAGGTGGCTTACTCTAATTAAAATTATTTAATTGCATCGTGGCTTTGGATATCATTTAAGTTTGATTTTTCATTCTTTTTTTTTTTTTGTCCTTGGAGAAATAGGTTTTGTGCTTGTAGTGTCTCGGAAAAATCTTCGATTAGTGAACACGTAATCAAAATACTTCTTTGTTAAAGAGATCTTTTCTTTTTAGTCTCATGTAAAGGTGCCATTTTCCTTAAGCAGTGGGCTCGAAGCATATTTTCCTTGCTCATTATATATATGAAGATTTTATTAGGGTTAATCTTCATGTAACAAGAAATTCTCTTTTCATGATTTATTTTACTGACGCTAATTTACTTCCTTCAGTCTTTTTGCAGTCTTACATACTTAACATAATCCTGTGGAATGTCTTATATTTTAGTTATCCTCTACACACACACACACACACACACACACACACACACACACACATATATATTAGATCATTTACTTATTCATTTATTCGTTCTGTTATTCTCTTTTCCTTACTATTCGTTTTCTTTTTTGGAAATAATATATTTATGAAGGTGAAGTGTTTCAGTATTAAAGTTTATATTGCTATTATCCCGCCGCATTTTATCATAAAGTTTTCCGCTCTAAAATATGAGATAATGTGTGTGTTTATTAAAACAGAATTCATCACATTATAGGATGGAGATGGGGCGGGTTGTTCGGTTTGAGACGGGGCGGGCTGTAGGGATGGAGAGGGGGCGGAGTGTTAGGATGTAGACGGGATAGGGTATTAAGATGGAGATATGACGAGATGTTAGGACGGAGACGGGGCCGGATGTTAGGATGATGATGGGGCAAGATGTTAAGATTGAGATGGGGTGTCGTGTCAAGGTGGAGACGGGGCGGAGTGTTAGGGTGGAGACGGGGCGGGGTGTTAGGGTGGAGACGGGGCGTGGTGTTGGTTGAAGACAGGGCGGGGTGTTAGGACTGAGACGGGGCGTGGTGTTGGGTTGGAGACTGGGCGTGATGTTGGGTGGAGACAGGGCGGGGTTTTAGGATGGAGAAGGGGCGTGGTGTTAGGTTGGAGACTGGGCGTGGTGTTGGGTGGAGACAGGGCTGGGTGTTAGGGTGGAAACAGGGCGTGGTGTTAGGGTGGAGACGGGGCGGGGTCGTAAGGATGTTACGTTGATAGATCAGTCTTAAAGTGAACCATTATCAACGCAGAGTCAGACAGGTCAGCCTGATGAAGCACACGCGTGCCATTATGCTGGCAGGTAAAACGGAAGAGACGGAGACCAAGAGGAACATGGCGAGTGTCGATAGATGAATTGAATGGTAGGCATGTGTGTCAGGGCAGGTTACTGCGGCGGGTTGTTGGTCATGTTGGAGGCGTGTGGACGCCCAGGTGCAAGGTGAAGAGAAATACTCTCTCGCCTGTCGACTGCAGCTTGTATGTCAAGTATGTAGCGTGGCAGTAGTGTGGGAAAATGTTGACTTCCTCACACTGAACGTCAGGACAAGTATGAGCTGGCGATTAGGATGTATGCACGTGACTCACACATTGGAAACAGGACCTTACAGTATTACGGTACAGTATGAAGGGAACGGGATCAGTAAAGAACGTTATGTTTTTGAGTAATATTGTAGAACCTCTTCTTGAGCACGTTGGTATGACCCTTAAATACGACAATTCAAACCTTGCGTATGTTGGCGTAACCTTTGACCCTTTTTTCTTTTTTAAGGTGAAGGATTCAGTCATGGACAAAAGTCTGCATCGAGGCCGGACTTTAATTGGAATTTAGAGAGGTTAATGAAAGGGAAAAAGAAGAGGCAAGGGAAAGTTTTTACAAATTTTGGAAAAAGTGAAAAATTTGTCTTTTGAATTAAACCAGGTCATACTTATTGGGAAAGACATGAGAGGGTAAAGAGTTCTAAAGCTTCGAGGTGTAGGGAAAGAAACAGTTATCAAAACGGCCCACTCTCGAGTTGCCATTGGCCTCACAGTAATCATGTAACGCAGCAGTTTGCCTGACTTGACCTTAAAGGTTATAACAAAGGGTCGTACCGTCGTGATTATGGAGTTATATTAGAAATTTAGAAAGATTTCACAACATAAGTGATGATAATGTTTAGTGGTGCACGGACGGGACCCAGTAATTCTCATTGTCATCTGTGTTGGTTATGTACAGCTTCCAGCAGTACTTGCTGCTGTCCTCCTCATCCTCGACAGTTTGAAAACTTTGTATATTTTGAATAACATCGACACTTAGTTCACATTGGGTGTGAGTTTGGACAAATTCCTCAGTCCTACATAATGTGCATCTCTGGTTTGTTGGTTATATCGGCTTTAGGGCTATCGACTACCAGGGTCAGAAAGGCCGTCACTGTCAACCTACAGTATAACCACCTTCAGTTGGTCAAGATGATTCTAACACCATACACGCTCTCGCTGTATATATGCATCTCTAATATGATATATATGTGCATCTCTAATATAAGAAAATAAGTGTATTTCTTCCTCATGATGAAGGCCTCTTCGAGGTCAAGCCTTGAATAAGAGATTGCGCAAAAAATGCGAGAAAAAAAAAATTCTTGAGTTTAAGCTTAAAAACAGAAAGAAATTTACGATCCATAACGGTTAAGATTTTAACAGAACAGGTTTATGTTTTATGAAATGCTAATTTTTCCATTTCCATAAATTTTTAGGCACCGAAATGTGATGGTTTTATGTTGATAGAGGTCACCGAAGCTCTCTGTTAACTTTTAGGTATACTGATTTGAGGAATTAACCCATGGAGGACAACGGTACGACAAACACAAAGGCAGGCAAACCACGGCAGGCCACTGGGTGCTTTAGAGGGTGCTGGAGACACTGGGAGAGGCCAGAAACAGAGGAGATATACCTTAAAACTTTAGATATACGGAAGCGGAAAGAAAGGTGGCCATGGGCTTAAAACTAAATATTTGTTTAGTCTTATACGTATCTTTGGTGTTATTCTCAGATACTTGTTACTGGCAAATCTTTCCGTATGTTAGAATTTTGCTGTCCACTTTCCCCTGTCCAGGTCATTAAGCATTACTGGTGATGGGATTCAGGTCTAATTGTTGTAGATGTCTTCTGATATAGGTCTTAGAGAGCATGATAAAGTTGATGCTTTAGCCAAACTTGCTTTAGATCAGCATATCCCAAACTGGGGGAAATTTGAAGCTACCAGGGGGGAAATAATTACACTGCCTACTAGCAATAAAAAAATCTCATAGATGGATTTTCTCATGTCTGAGAGAGAGAGAATGCCAGTTGTAAATGGGCGGCGCCGTATCTACCAAGTTCGGTTCACGTTCAAACATAAATAAAATAAATTAGTAAATAGTCACGGTGTGTTTTGACTACTCTTTTCCTCGTACACATGAAGGGGGAAATCTAGATGGTTGAACTGGGTGCAGGGGAAAATGGCAGAAAAAAGTTTGGGAACCACTGCTTTAGATGAATAGGCTGTTAGACACAACTTAGGGATATCAGTTTGAAGTCTTGGAACTAATTAGGAACTGAGGGATTTTTCTGAAGCAAGTAGATGATTGCAGTTAGACATTAGTTGGTCCATTTTTCGCCTCAATAGACTGTGTCAAGTAAAACATTTCCATGGAGAAAATAACAAAATCGGTTGACGACAGGATGTTGTCACTTATCAATTAAGGTTTATCTGTAGGGGCTATTGGCGCTTTATCCTATCTGGAAATGTTCTTCGTATGAATTGTAAAGTTTGTGGCCAGAGACATGGACACACACACACCAGAACACTATGTCTTACATTGTGAGAAAAAAAAAATAGGGATAGTTATAGAGAAACTAGAAATGACACAACACGGTATTGTTAATGGTAAGGTATCTAAGATTCTGAAACTTTTTGCATCCATTAGATGACTTTGCTATAAGAAAGACTGTTAGCTTATTTAGAGAACCAACTTTATAACAACGCTTTTCGTAATCATCTGCCCACTGGGGTCTGACAAAGACGCTTCCCGACCTCTGTAATCCTTCTGCACTACCGCTCACAGGATGAGCATGGGGTGCACAATAAATCAGCCGCTGACACTGGCAAAAATAAAAAGAATTGAAGAGAAAATTGGCTTATGTGTTTGTATCGTTGGAGGCCAACATAAATAAAGATAGATATAAACAACCTTAAATAGTTGCTTCGATCGAGAGAGTCAGACCCTTCGGTAATTTGCAATGCCTGTATCAGAACACTTATTGATCCTGTCTTTACAGAAGGCTAGGGATCCTGGTACTGTCACCAGGTAAACCCTGTACAGTAATACCAGGTTAATCTCACTGGTATCAGATTTATTCATTGCATGATCCGAAGGGGCTGTGGAAAACCTTAAGGCGGAAGGTTATTCCTTCAGAACAACATCGATATTATGTATGAGATTCGAGTATATGGCTAGCGTGGGGGATGTAGCTTCAGGTCCCTGTCGAGCAAGGAGTGGTGGTCCGGCAGGCGTCACGAAAACATTGCGTGAGTGGACATCTCCCAGGAGGTCGTGGACGAGGCTGTGGCTGTCTGGTCTCTCACATATTGCACAGGCACGTTGGGGACACAAGTCTCCCAAGCAGAGTCATCCAATAATGATACGTGCTGCAGTCACATCCCTCCTCCTCGACCCGAGACGTAGGAGAGGGCAGGAGGTATGCAGATGGTATCGTGCCAGGTGGTGCGAAGTAAGGAGGGATGGACCCGGCTGTCATAGGATTTGTTTCTCAGTCCGGGAATCATCTTGGTAGCTGGACGCTGGACGCTCTCCAGAATGTTTGCTTCTTTCAACTAGGATGACCAAAACTGAACACGGTGTTCAGGATGGGGACGCACACGTGAATTGTAAAGAATGAGGATCATTTTTAAGACCTGAATATGAATAAGATACCCATGGAGCCAAGAATTTTGTTTCATGCTTTTTTTTTTACTGCTGCTATGTACTACTTAATTAACTTAAAGTTATGGGAGATTGTTATAAACGCTTTTTCTCATTTACGCTCTGTAGCTTTACAATATTCATTCTTCAGCTGGTCTTCCCGTTTTTACCATCGATGTATAAAACTTTGGATTTATTGATATTAAAGTTCATTTTCCACCTGTGAACCAAGTCCATCATCTCTTCTTGGCTTGCAGCTGTAGACGTTTTGTTTAACTTTTATCTTTATTTCGCTGAATAGTATTGTCTTTAATTTTGATGTCTTACTCTATAGTCCATTATCATTGTCATTTATATATCAGAAACAGAATTGGTCGTAAGACTAATCCCTGCGGTACACCGCTTGCTACGGCTAACTATTTTCAGGCTTAACCGTTCACCGTAACTCTTTGTTTACGATGAGTCAGCCAATTTCCTTACTACCGAAGTACAGCGTCATCTGTACCGATTGATATAACTTTTGAAAGTAACCTTTGATATGTGATTTTATCGAAAGCTTTCCGAAAGTCTAAATAGATAACGTCACCTGTTTTACTTTCATCAAAAATGTTGATCTTGTTAAAGAAATTAAGTAGGTTTATCATGTATGAACAATTTCGTTGATATCATGTTCGAATGATGGCCTTGGTAAGTGTGCTAACAACTTACGCCTGGCTAATTGGGTAATGATTCCCGAGCAGCGACTTGTTACATTTTTTGATACCGGCGACAGACTGGCAAACTTCCACCAATCTTGTTTTCCAAGTAACGTATCGGAACGAGGAGTCAAGGTCATGAGTAACTCATTAGTGGCTTGTATGAAGGTTATCAGGTAAGACCCAACAGGATCTGCCGCTGTGTTGACTTTCATTTAATTCAAATGTTTGCATCACGTATTGATCGTATATGTCAATATGTTGCAAAATTTTACCTCTTGCTACCACTGTGACTGAATCCGGCAGATTGGGTAATGACTATCTTTGCTTCCCAACGTAGCGATAATATTCGTTTGTTTGCCTTATCAATATGCGCCTCATCCTGTCTTCTGTGTTGCCCTATATTTCTTTATGTTATTTTTTTTTTTTTTGCACAGAATTTCATCATATACGCTATCTTGTTCGTTCCTTCTCTTTTTTTAGCTTCTTGTTTCCTATTTGTGTGGGACAAGCGACAGTTTATTTCGCTGGTCCACATATTTGGGTTACTTCTGGAAATTGACCAACTCCTGCCATTTGGCTCATGTGTTTCGTCTAATGCTGTAAATGTCTCACTATATGATAGTTCGACCTGATCCTTATGGTTAGGTCAGAGGATGGGCGGAACGCATGTATAGTGCCATTGTGTAAAGGCAAAGGGGATGAAGGCGAGTATTCAAACTGCAGGGGTATAAGTTTGTTGAGTGTTCCTGGTAAGTTGTATGGGAGGGTAGTTATTGAGAGGGTGAAGCCATACACAGAGCATCAGACTAGGGAGGAGCGGTGTGGTTTCGGAAGTGGTAGAGGATGTGTGGATCAGGTGTTTGCTTTGAAGAATGTTTGTGAGAAATACTGAGAGAAACAAATGGATTTGTATGTGGCATGTATGGATCTGGAGAAAACGTATGATAG
>JAYMFT010297364.1:0-39824 GCA_038088735.1 Panulirus argus | reverse complement strand
TTTATCTGTCAATATATATAATATATATATATATATATATATATATATATATATATATATATATAGTTATCGCATTTTGAATGAGTGACAATATTCTTGTTCCTAGAGATTTTTAAAAAGAAAGTAGTTTTGCAAGCAATTAAGCTATCTCAAAAAATAAACCATTTTTACAGCAAAAGTCGGACGAATGAGCTGTCTGGCTATTGGGATGTCAGACTACATATAGGGCGACGGCTCCAGGGCAGTTTGGCTTTGGTTAGATTAAAATTTGCCGCGCTTGGGATGGTTTTACTTTATTTTTAGGAAGGTTCAGGATAGGCTAGGTTCACCCTCCGGATTAGCACACGTTCCTCTAAAGTTGCATGATAGGTTTCATAATACGTAAACACTTTCACGTCCAATATAGATAAATATGCAGCTTCACGTCGGGTCTCGGATGGTGTAACATCAAGCATGTTCTACCAACTACTTTTTAAAAAAAAGTTAAAAGACTGAGCATTAGCATGTCATATGTGATATTACCCGCACTTCACTGTAAAATTATATCAAAATATATTAGACATTATAAATCCTGTAATCAAATGAGACAAATATATAAAAAATAAACATATTCCAGCAATACGAATCATATCTGAAAACTCATGCCTTTCCTCTCATTTGTTTCGTAAAAATCATATGCAATATAATCCTCTGTTGCGAACATCCAATTACCAATGCCTGAGCCACCCAATAGGATTTAAAGAGTTGCTGCTAAATTAATGGTATCGACATGCGAACTTCCATATATAGCTGTCTCTCGCATGGAAACCGCATGTGTTCATTTGAAAGTATAACAAACAAAAAGTTGTCACGTGCATTGCATCAGTGGACAAACGACTTAAGGCCATGAAAGCATGAAAGTCATATACCGTTAGCCTAAAAAAAATCGACCATTCATACAACATAGTATAATTCTTTGAACAATATTCGCAGGAAGCTAATTCAGAGTTCTAATTCGTGGTCGGAGAAAATACTCGAAGACATTTATGTATAACTACATGAAGCTCCTCGAGCGTCACGAGGAAGGTTTGCTTCCAACACAGTCTTCCTGAAGCATACCAAGTACAAAATCATTTTCGTAGTTCACCGGCTAACCACTGTTGAGATGCCTTTGCTACTGTCTTGCTATTCTCAAAATTCTACTTTACGCCAGCCGGGTATATGCTTGAGGATATACTACAAACACATCTTGTCTAGCTCTTTACATTATATACTAGAAACATAACCGTTGCCAAAGTCCACGTCGTTTATGAAATTCACTCTTCCCAGTAAACAGAGCCGTTCTGGGAGAATAATCGTATACGAATCACGTACAATTAATTTGATATCCAACATGTAAAGCTACTAACCAGAAATTCATTGTTTTCAGCAAACTCGCACATCAAACTTCTTCAGGATCAGTAATAAAGCAGTGAGGTCGAGGTCGACATGTGATAACGCCTCTACGAATCCTAGCACAGCCAACCGAGGCAATAATACGCACAACTGTACAACCGATTAATAAACGTAATTATTTCACGAATCTTTTGCATTTCAAATATGGATTTATTTGACAATATAAAGATACTATTAAAAGACAATATGATACATAAAACAATATTTTACAAGTTAAAACTACTCAACAACATTAATGCCACAGTTTTGATTTGTTTACTGGAAGCATGTAATCAAAATATATGACGTCACGCTCACCATCCTTATAGTTAAACGCCTTAAACTGTCAGATTTCACAATCAAACATTACCATTTCTTGTTCAGTTCATAGGATGATTGTTCAGGCAATTTGCTCACCTGTAAAAACAACAAGTGTCCTTTGTATCATCCTTTCACCATGGTTAAAATCCCAACTCGGCAGCAAAAAGTGCCGAGAAAATGATCCATTTTTAATCATGTTAAACTACAAAGTTCTGAGAGATGTTTATAAAATAAAGAATTTATAAGTATTTACCTGTTCAGAAAATATTCAAGATATACATCAAACTTTCGAAACAGACATATAGTAAATCTTTGATGCTATTTTAAACTGAAAATATTTCCAATGGAAATATGAAATAAAACCCACTAGTGTTTTGTTAACATACTGTTAATGCCATATACACTTTCTCTTGTTACAATACAATGTAATACAGCATCGTATCACACCTAACAACAGTATTGTATCGCCTAACAACAGTCGTTTTATCATGTACACTACTTAACACTGCTATATGTACTTTTCACATAAATGTTTCTATATATATTATATACACACGGCATCATGCCTTGCTCCCTAAGTGCATTCATCAGTACTATAAGTCTATAGTACGAGAATGCCTGAACTGTTCATGAAAAACAAATAATGTATATGACTAAATCAGTATATGATGATATAATGTTTATTATTGAAATCCGTTAGGAATGATTGCTATATTGTAAATATGTCCATCTATGAATGTGTGTATAAGTGGGTTTATATATATTATTACTGGTAATGTTTTAACTGGGGAAAAGTGTGTAATGAACTCCTGTCGCGGCAGTGGGTTCCAGTTATCTAACCCACAATACAAAGAGTCCCACAACTTAAGTGCTGCAGGCTCTAGGTGGTGCTTCTCCTGGGATTCTGGTCATCATTCGTTTACAAGAGCAGAGCTGTGTGAGGTCCTGAAGAGTGCAACATTTTTTGAAAAGCAAAGCAAAAATGAATCCAGCTGTTGGCTTTAAACTGGGGTTACTCAGCTTTTACCCACTTTGATTTCAAAATGACAGGTATAAGAAAAACGTTTACATCAAAGTACCAATGAATGGGAACGTTCTGTACTTTAAATACAGATACAAGTCACACAGTAATCTTTAAATCAAGAAACAAAAACCTGTAGCAATTAACAGTAAAAAAAATTTTATATTTCACACCAATATTAATAACAATCATTAACAAAACAAGATACTCTTTTCCTGGTTTTCGAAAATTTTCATATCTGAACTTTTTTTTTTTTTTTTAGTTTCTGTTTGGATATCTCCAGCGTTCGAAACATTCTTTTTCTTGTTCAGTCTCCTCTTACCCTGGATACTTTCGTTGAGTTCTGGGCTGTTGATTTACCTCCACCAATGAGTATTTGCCGGATTATGAAGATGAATATTATATGGACACCCCAACCCCACCCAACCACCATGTAACCATTAAACAATATCTCTTAACCAGAAGAGAAGGAAGTTACAGGTGACTTGGGACTAGAAGACGGTGTCTTACAGCCTTATTATGACATGGATCTTTAATTTACACTCCTGACACATTGATCTAATGTTTGTACATTTGATACGTGCGCTATATACCTATATACAACTGTACTGGTTGCCCGGTTAATCTACAACGATCCTCTGGTTGCCTCCAGTTTATACACACGACATGAAAGCTGGTGAGATTTACACACTAACAGCAGTCTACATACACAAGATTGTCCATCGGGACCTACTTTTTGTAAGTCATTCATCACACAGTCTCCTGTACCACTGGTGATAGAGTTAAACTGTGATGACACTGGCATGGGGGCTGTTCTTTCTGTATACCTTTCTGCAGCCACTGAGCTTAACAAAATACAACAGAATCTCGACAATTTTTGAAGTCTCTCTCTAAGAAGAGATGTCTTCCAGTAAGCAGATCCGCCATCTGCTGAGCTGCTGTCTCCCGCTAAGTAGCAGTATTCCGTGGGACATTTCGTCTCGTTTTAGGTAACTGTCTCGCCCGGTGGGAAGCAAGAGATGAAGCGGGGACACCTGACACTAGTGACCGTTGAGGTAGGCAGTGTACAGCTTCCGGGTCTTCTCCTGCACCCAAGGCCGCTCCAGGGACTGCGAGCGAGGTACTCCTCCGGTGCCTCGCGAGGTCGTCCGCACCTCATCCCTCTTCCGTCTACACCACCTGAGGACAACGGGACAATGACATAAACGGATCATGATGCTACATGAGGAGGGACACGTTGGCACTAATGGTGACCTCAGATATCAAAACTATGACCTAGTTCCTATGGAAGAGTGACCAACCCTATCTGCAACTGAAAACATATACTGCCAAAATATTATGCCACGATAGATTCTAGCTACTCACATCATACGCAATAGAATCACAGGTGAAAGTACACCAGAGTGCTGATAGATAAAGTCTGAATAAATGCTTAAGCTGTTAGTTTTTGAGATGCCATCAAGGCTCCTATTCTGCTTCGAATCCTAGATAAATAACTTTTGATAAGGAACTTGAGTCACTTCCAGTATTAGTTACCTATCTAGCCAAGCTGCTAGTAATGGACACAGCCAACTAACACCCTCTACTTCCCCCACCTTAAATGACCAACATAATAATCCTGTACAAATATCACATTACTGATACACGAAGGAAACATATTTCCAAACTACTATTCGCAACAGGCAAACTAATTCTCATAATCAAATAGCCAAATCTACATACCCTCATGAGAGCCTGCCTCTCCCAGCAACTCAGGCGTTACTCAAATGTCAAGACTCAAATCCAATCACGTAATCAAATATACAGATCCTTCACTCAGTAGGAAACGCACAGGTACATTAACTTGTAAAACAAACTGATAGTGAACTGTGAATCTCTTTCAAAACTTTATAACTGCATACATTGTTGATAAATCATACAACCTTAGGAAACCCCTTTTGCAGGGCTCGTGTAGTTTCATGGCTGCGCTGCAATCAGCAGCAGGGAAAGGAAAGACTTTTAGCGCGGAATGTTCTTAGACGAGACTACACTCTATTTCCTCAACTGGCGATGATGCAGCACCGGCCAAGGTGGCATCACTCGCGGTGATCACATCTAATGTTTACATAAACGTTTGTGATCAGGCAGGACTTACTCCTTATAGGCGACCTCACACTCGGCCTTGGTCCTCGCATAGCGGCTCTGGTCCTCCAACCTGCGCCTCTCGCCACGCAGCTTCTTCTCTAGCTTGAGCTGCTCCCGTTTCCTGGCCAGCCACGCTTGGAAGGCTTCCTCGGCCCGCTTCCTCCGCTCGGCCACCTCGGCCGAGGTCTTGCCCGCGGATGGGGTGTGCTGCTGCCTGCAACGTCACACCCACCTAATTAATAACGCGTCACAGCATGGCCAGGATACCTAGTTCACAGTCATTCTGTAGCGAGCGACCCGGAAGTATTCTGTTGACTTAACATTATCTCGATATTCTGAAGAGTTGACTACTTGTTAAGCGTATGTAGTGAGGAAGAAGGAGAAAGAAGATTTTTCAAATCAGACGTGAATCATACTGGTAACAAGAGCGCGTAACACGTCACACGCACAAGGCTAGCCTCACGTCAAGAGATCCTGTGACGGGCCGTGACGATGTTAGCAGCGCTGGCATCGTACCTGTGCTTGATTACACTGCTGGTGACAATCTACCTCAGTGACGCATCCAGTCAGACATGACACGTCTGTTATCCCAGCCACAGGAAAGGCAAGTCACATCTGTGTTACATGAGAGACTGATGCGTTACTTCAAGGTCCTCTGTCACATCTTAGACACAGTTCCACTTGTCAATGCAGAAATAAGCTTACCCAAAGCTACAATATTACGTAAAACTAATTGAAAATGAATTTGTAATTAAAAAGACCATTGGGATAAATTTATTTTGCAGGCAATTAGTAAGTTCTTGGTGACGCTTAACGTTAGACAAAATTATTCTTCGTTAAGTGGGTTATGTTCGTCACAAGCTGAAGCATCCCCAGCAGGACTGCTGAGCCAAGCTGGGCTCTGTATCGACATCAGTTAAGCCGAGCTCGCGTCATTCTGACCATCAGGTGAGCTAAGCCCGGCTCAGTATAACCCGGCTGAGCCAAGCTATCACTACATTGATCCAAACAGCTCTTCCCACAGGATCCCTGACCGCCAACAATGCTTAAGTTTATAAAAAGATCGCTAGGTAAGGCCTGTTCGCTTTGTCTCGGGGGAGCCAGCACCGGGCGGCCCGTGTGTGTGACTGTTAGTGCCGGGCTGTTTCAGGTGGACGTGCGCGTGTTGTGTATAATGTGCCACACTGTCATGTACATCCCGTTACAGGAGACTAGTTGTGACGTCAGTACCTCCTGGTGACGGCCGCCTGTTTGTTCTTCTGCCGCAGCCACGCCCGGAAGACCTCCTCGTTCTGACGGCGTCGGTCCTCAGGTTCCTCCGACGCCCTGCAACGCACACCCACAGGTTAGTCATGACGACTGACTCAGATATCATGACTGACTGGCATTCTGTACGCTTCCTGGTTAAGAGTTATTAGCTAACTGGGAAAGAAAATGTATGATAAACTGAAGATATGCCAAACGTTTAAGACAGTAATATTACCTTATGACTCTGGTGTAATCGACCTTATGAAAACTGGAACTTCAGAAAATTTCAATACAGCTCGTAAACGTATAGAGTAAAACAAGCAATTCTATCGTTCCTAATGTCAAAGTGATTCACTCAGACTCCTAATTAAGTTCTGATTTCATGAGTCCGAATAAAGAAATTATCTCTAACACAAAACAACACTAAGAAGGTAAGAAACAAATTAGGTAATTAAGAAAAAATGCAAATGTCTGGAAAATCTGTTGCTTAAATAAAGTTTTGTTTCGAACAAACAATATCAAGCTTTCGTGAACAAAGCTTTCAGGAAATTTCCCAGACTGTATACATTGCAGCCCTTTGGTACAGATCCTGGTATGATTAGTCAGTTGTGGATAAGCATCACATTCAGCAATATACCGGTAAACTCGTACTTACTGTAAGAACGAGTCAGTAACACAAATAATTCATATGGAAATCTAAGACCAGGAACAAATATAACCGTAGATAAATATTGAAGCCTCGGGGACTGACAATATCTCAAACGATATGATCTCTGGAGCCAGTGATTTTCTTTTGCAGCTGTAGATACAAACAGGAACTTGATCTCAAGCAATACATAAAGGCCGCCTCAAGGGAGATGAAAGCAGGTTTTGGGGACTGCAAAATACATAAGCATACATACGAAGTTACTATCAGATAGTAGATACAACAACATTCATGCTACTGCTGTTTTATACACTATCATCTAAATGAATTAAGGAAATCGACTCCTACAGTAGGCAGAAGTCCCCATAGCTGACACGACTTACTTGTGAAGGTCGGAAGCGCTGGCTGCCTTCCTGACCCTGGCAGGAGGGGCGGGGTCGACCCGCCCTGAAGGGGTGGGGTTGGAGGGCATCAGGGTCAGGCCATGATGGGGGGAGGCGCTGGTGGGCAGCCTGACGGGACTGCTGCTGACGCCCCTCACGCCCTCCACACGATGCCCTACCGCAGACTTGTGTGCCGTGGGTCGCACAGGCCCGCTCATGGAAGTCCGGCCGCGTCCGCGGGTGTGGGGCGAGGAATGGGACGATAATGTGGAAGAAGACGACGAGGAAGACGACGCGGACGATAAGGGGGATGACGAAGAGGAGGAAGAAGACGAGGAAACGGTCGACCTCGGCCGAGACTTTGACGCTGAAGAATTTCTCGATCTGGGTCGACCTGATTCGGTTTTTATGCTGTTCAGTCTCTCTGTGGAGAGGAGAGCTGGTTTGATCAGGGGCGGCCCGCTGGCCACACGCTTGGGCTTGGCGGTAGCGGGGGACGAGCACTTGCCTTCCTCAGCCGGAGACTTGATCTCAGGTCTTCTGTTGCTCATCTCTACCTCAGACCCGGATGCCGTCCGTGATCTGTGATCTTTCCTGCTCCTGTGACTTGCTGTCTGCGGCGCTACAGCGTCTGAGCTGCCGGTGTTTTTGCTTCCTTGTTTGCGTGCGTCTCCATGCGTCTCACACGTGACCTCAGGCGGTCGGTCAGGTTCGGATTTAGTGTGAACCGGGGATTCCTGAGGCGAGTTCGCTGGGACTAGACTTTTCTCTTCTTCCTCTTCTTGTTTCTCCATTTCTGTACAGTCTGCCTCTTCTTGGAAGTCTTCAAAATCGTCGCTATAATCCAAAGAGGCATAATCGGTGTCGCTCCTCGCCGGAAGCTGAACATTAGTTGGCTCCAACAGTTCTTTGGATTCTCTTCTCTCGAAGAAGTCATCCGAGTTTGTTTCTTCTCTAAGTCTACACTCACTGAGCTTTAAACTGCGGTTCACTTCATCACCCAGACTGCTCAGATCCCTCTCAACGTGGACCCGCTCGCTGACCTCCACCAGAGACATGGTGCCTCGTTTACAGTCGTCCTCATCTTCTATGTGGGACGAGTCATCCAGCAGGTTCTCGAGGATCTCCGAAGCGTCGGGCTCTTTCATGAAGGCTTCCAGGTCAGCCAGACCCGAGTCGTCACCTTCAAACAACGCTTTACCGGAAGGAGCTTGTAAAGTTCTCCCAGTCTGGTCTTCAAGATCACCGACCTGCGACGCGTCCTGGTCGTCCCCGAGTTGAAGTTTGGGAACTTCCGTTTTACTAAAATCATTATCGTCATCATCGCAACCGATTGTGTCATCGTTAATGACACCTGAACTCTTGTGTCCTCCGCCAGAGTCGTCCTGAGCGGTGATGGTGAGTGTGTCCCTCACACTGACGTAATCCCCTGAACCTTCGTCTTGGTTCTCCTCATTCGTTAGGTCAACCACGTTCACGTTGCCTCCCAAGACTTCCTTGACCTCAGGCGTCAGGGAGGTCAATCCTTCCTCCTCCTCCGCATCGTACAGGAGGTCGGACGAATCACCGTAGCCATCGTCTGAATCTGGGACAAGAACCGTTTGTCAACAAATGTACCAAAATCTTGCAAGAATTTGGGGAGAGACAGAGTGTACGGGACTGCGGACGTTCACGACTTTAATAGTTTATGGAAAAGCAAATACATAAAACGGTTCACTTACCGCTCTTTTGCTCATGAAATACGTCCAACATCTTTCCCTGAAGACATTTCGAAGCCGAAATTGTAACAATATTACTAAAATTGTGCAGCAATTTGCCCAACTCCCTCGGCCGTTGGCCGGCAGCAAGGTCCCGGGACCCGCGCTCCGCTGCCAGGCAAACTTGTTCCATCAATCATAACGCCTCCCAAGTTTTTATCTCACCCGGCCAAGGGTTCTTGCCAGAGATTTATTTTTTCTCTCCATCCAGATCGACCTAAATGATCCACTAAGAGACCGATGGTCATCCTACAAACGCAGTAACTCTCACAGGTCACCAGCCATTACATCCCACGCAAACAATACTATTGGATGACGAAATCTAAACAACAGACAAGAATCCTCACCACACATGTCGAATATATATATATATATATATATATATATATATATATTGGGTTTTATAGTTAGGGCCCTCGAATTGAAGTCCAGGAAAATCATCTTAACTTTACAGTTTATTGGTTCATCCACATCTTGAATATTGTTCAGTTTTGGTCACCCTACCTAAAAAATGACAGACAGAATGGAGAGAGTACAGCGCCGAGCTACCAGTATGATTCCTGGACTGAGAAACAAATCCTACGATATCAGATTAGACGACTTGAATCTAACTTAAAAAAGAGAAGGTTGAGAGCTGATTTAATAAAAGTACTCAAAATTATCAAAGGCTTTGATAACCTTGATCAATGAAGGACTTAAACCTGGATTCGTCTGATTCTACTCTTAGTAATGGACAACTCGTGGTCAAACGTTTTACCTCGAATGAGGCAAGGTACTTTTTCTTCAACAGGTTTGTTAGTATATGGAAAGAACTGCCAGTTAGAGTGGTTGGAAGCAGTACTATTGATAAGTTGAAGATTACACTTGATAAATACTTCGCTTTAAGTCCACGGCTTACATCACTTGCGCCTAATTAGTCACAACGACAATTTGCAGGTTATTCTCTTTGAATCATCTGTTTGCCTTCTTAACTTTTTCCACACTATTATGAAACCTACCACTATCACAAACACCTTCACAAGGACCCAGTGGTCTGTTGGTGTATAAATTCCTTTGCATTCCTTTGTTCTATCTTAACTGTGTACATTCATGACTCATAATTACCATGAACACCTGAAGAAATTTTTTTGATTGCGGTTATAACGAAAGCGACGGCTTAAATGGCCCTATCAGTCAATAGGCCTACCGTCCAAGCAACCAACCGAACTGTCGATGTTTCAACAAAGGCTTTTCCAAATACCAGCTTAAAAACTGATCAACAAAAAAATAACACTTCGGGTTCTTTTACGTTTGATATAGCGATAAAAATGTTGAATAACTACTCAATAAGCGTCACACCTTTAATACAATGGTTGGTTGTTTGGTACTGACTGTAATATTACAGTATTTTCTAAGTGTTCTGAAACAGTTTTAGCTAAGCAAGAAACGCAGCAACGTCAAAACAATACAGTGGAATCTGTCAAATATCAGCAATAATTCTGACCTACAATGTAAAACTGGCAGACATTATAAAACAAAAGATTAACAATTCTCGCGGGTGTATTCAAAATGAATGTTTGGGACCCTAATGGTACTTGGTCATCGTTACACACATCGCTGGCCATCTATCTAATCATACTACATAAATTGTTTCATACAAAAGCTTATACATGGTAACAAAATATAAGCATCTTCAGCTGTGGAGTGGGATGGATTTCCCACATAATACAACAACCAATTTATGATAAAAGAAAAATCCATTGACTCGGTCACATTAATAAATTTTCAAGACTGAATATGAAATTATTCTGCAATTCAAACGATAACTGAGAGAAAAATGAACAAGAATCCAAGTTTTACATTCACCATATTCCATAAGTTCAATCCAGCTTTGTTGGAACTTTTTATTCCCGTACTGTATTCAACTGTTTTAAGATTGTGTAAGGAAAGGCCATACGAACTGATAAATGCATTAGTTACTCCACTAGAGAAAATAAAAAAAAAGAAAACGGAAAAGTTTGGCATTAGAGAAAACGAACATTTGACGGCCGACTTACCTGAAGGGTAATATTCCCTGGGTGACTGGAAGTCGGCAATAACCTCCCTGAAACGGACCGTGATGGCTCGGTCACACTCTGCTGGCGTTGGGTCTTCTATAAAAGCTCGGTTTACCTCCTTCAGCCTCTCCGTCATGTCATAAGGCGCCATGTCCACATCTAATCAAAGGGAAGATCATTCTTTTACTGTATTTGGTGCATAATTTCTCGAGTGAAGTTACTTTCTTCTTTTTCTCAAGGTACAGTTCAACTTTGTTTTTCTATACTTATTTGACGTTTCCCGCGTCAGCGGGGTAGCGACAGGAACAAACAAAGAACGTCCTCATTCGCTCAGATCTACTCTCTGGCTGGTATATATGACAACCAAAGCAGAGCACCCTCTCCACAGCCAAGCCCCACAGACCTTCCCGAGGTTGCCCTGACAACTTCATATACCCTGACGTAATCCAGCAACAGTACGTCAACCCCGGTATACCACATCGCTCCAATTTGCTTTATACCATGCACGTCTCTTTCCCTCTTGCGTGTTCAGGCCTCGGTAACTCAAAAAAGCCTCTTTTACCCCATCCTCCCATCTCCTTCTCCGTTCCTCTATCCCACTTGCTTCTTCCAATTCCGCCGCATATTCTTTCCTGCTCTTCACTCATCCTTTCCATTTTCCCAACATATCCACCCTCTTCCGTTCCCTCAAACTCTGGGCCCAAGACTTGCATCCATACAACCTCTTCCAGACCCACACCAGAGGACCTCCCGGGCCAGTGCGGGGGTCAAGGCCCTGCCATCTATCCCCCAGGACCTCTACTGCTGCGAGAGACTCGCCAGGAGTGTCTGGCACCTGACTGGCAGTACTCACAGTAGGACTCGTCGTCGTCCTCGTCGTCGGTGTCATCTTCGTCGTCATGGCAAGCCTGCGGGAGGGACGATGGTCGTGCGGGCCGGGCCTGCTGCTGCTGCTGCTGCTGGGGCGTCGGGTAGTTCCAGGTGAGGGACTCCAGCTCCATGAGGGCTGCCCGCTGGTCCGCAGTCACCGTGTAGTCGTCCTCCGAGTCCGTTATTCTGCCGGCACAACACACGGGTCAATTATTTTGCCGGCGCAACATACGGGTCAGTAACTCTGCCGGCACAACACAGTTCAATATTTCCTAAGGAAGAAAGTGACGGAAAAACCATATCATAATCGAGACTGCACCCAGCGTAGACGGCAATGCTATGCAGGAAATGATTTGATCGAGACCTGGCAAATCTTTAAAAGACATTCTTCACTTCCTCCAGAATACGTAAATACCTTTCCTCGTCTCGTCTTTTTCCCGTTCATTAGCCTCTTTATATTTCAGCTCAGGACCGGCCTTGATGTGGACCTTTGTCCGTGACTGGCGACGCCAACATAAACAAGAAGTCATCCAGCAGACAAGGCCCAGATCTCACCGGCCCAACGTGCTGCCTGGCACGTGTAGTGGCGAAAGTGTTAGAATCTACCCTTTTGTACGACGGTACGACCCTTCAGTACGACGTTACGACCCTTAGGCATGAAGATACGACCCTCTGAGCATGGCAGTCAGAGCTCTGGACACGATGGAACGACCCTTTAGGCGCGAGAGTTGGAACCGAGGAAGACGATATGAATTTTGTAGCACGACCTGCGACACGACGCTAACCCCCAAACCCCATGATGGTACGACCCTTGGGCACGAGGACCTACCCTTTGACCCGAACCTTAGGGATGAGGTCAAACCACCGAATTAGTGCGATCCGACCTCCCACCCGGGCCACCCTGTTAATCTAAGCCATCCTAACCACACAAGTGCCAGTTAGCATCTTGAACGGAATTTTCCTTCTCATTCGTGTTATCAGTTCAGCTACTGGACCTACCATTCAGTAAATAATTTGAATATAATTCACAACCTTCAGCTTCCTGATGATGATATAATCTCTGCCGTCCGCCAGTATTTATTAGTAATTATTGGATGGTAACAAGGCAATTACTCGTGGCCTTTGTTCGAGGCAGGAACCAGAGCTGATTGACCTTGACGCCAAGACCTGGCCAAAGGTCGTGTGACACACGACCACATCACAGTCACGCACCGTGACGTCATTTCCTCTGATGTCTGGTTGAGTATAATGAGTCAGCCGGTGAAGTCCGTCCCGCAGCGTCCTCATCGTGAGGCAAGGGACTGCAAGGGGGTGATCAGGAGTGCGTAGGTACTGGTGTTGTGGGAGTGGGGGAGGGGGGTCGTAGGGTGGGGAAGTGAGGCAACAGGGTTGTGGGAATACACTTGAGGTTAGTTGTGGTGTTGACAGAAAACCTGTTGTAGACTTCAGCCCACATGTTCTCCAACACTCAGCAGTCGTCCTCAACAGCATCTCTCTTCTCCAACACTCAGCTGTTTTCCCCACCAATCCCTCTGTTCTCCAACACTCAGCTGCACTGCAGGTATTTCTCAGTAGCATAACAGATCGGACGAGAACATGCCCGACACATGTATCCTCCGGTGACTGTGACTTTTACAACGAACAGACTGGCTAACACGGCCGTGGTATTTACTGAAACGGAACTGATATGCGATTCACAGACAGGCAGCCAGGAAGGCGGCTGAACAGAGAATGAATAATGCAGGCAGAGACGGTGAAGACAGGGAAGAAAACATGCTGGGACAACACATACAGACAGACAGACAAGTACACAGAACCGGAGAGAGAAAGTTCGTTATGACGACAAGACAAATACAGAACGAGACAGACCGACGGTCGAAAGCATCGAGATGTCACAGACAGACAGACAGACACAGGACTGACCGAACGGTGTCATCACCAGCCTGCAAGCGATTGTCATCTGACAGAGTGCGTTTGGTAGGGTGCGTCAGGCAGAATGAGTAGGGTGCTCAGAGTGCCTCAAGCTCGGAGAGTAGGAGGCACAGAGTACGTCGGGCTGGGTGAGTAGGGTGCACAGAGTGCGTAGGGTCCGCAGAGTGCGTCTGACGGGGCAGGTAGGGTAAGCAGAGTGCGTTGAGTACCCTCAGCCTGAGTATACCTCATATAACAAGGCGGACTCTCGAGTGTGTGTGTGTGTGTGTGTGTGTGTAAGCAAGAGTACACTGTACTGTTTTTCACGCATCCACTGATGAAGATAAGATATAATCAGGTTATCTACTGACGAAGATGATTATGAAGATAGATGTTTTATCTTCGTATCTATATATGATTCAAGAATATTCTGATCACATATGTAGGTCATGACGCACAATCTCCATACGTCAGAAGTTTATGTAATTTGTATATACTCAGTATCAAACCATGTGTCCTTCCTATACAATGTTGACCCCGGCAACATAAACATGTCCAGCCTCAAACTTGCATAAAAAGCCTCGCCATAGCAACACCGACGCCATAACCTAATCTTTTCGTTTCTTTTTGTGTGTGCAATTTCTCCTTAGGGATCGCATTATGATCTTTATATCCTCTGCCTTTCATCCCTCAGTAATGATTTTGATGAAATTACTTTTGATATCAAAAGTATGGAAGTTATTCAAAGCGTTTTCCTCTGATATTGAAAGAAGGATTTCTCGAGAGCCGCAACAGCTACAGGCTAGTCGGTTTCCACAACCTCACCATCGCTTTACACCACTCAAATACCTTTGCATTCTTACCAACGGCTGAAGCTAAATATACCCACGGAGAAATCAAAGACAGGGTCATACTCTTCCTGTTATTAACTTCCTTAATACAACAGGTTATTAATGAATTACGTTAGTGAGGCAAGCGGACATCAAAACAGAACATGGCCGGCACACAACCTCCAACCCCGCAAGGTTTTTATATAAAAGGTGACTGTTATCTCGGCAGTGACAGTACGCACCACGGTCATATATTATGAGATTTATGTAACATTTCTGGAGCAGAAGCGCAATTCCTTGAGCAGGATATGAGAAAGTGGCCTTCAACCTGACCTGACCAACAGAGCCAAGTCGTCCCTCACTGCCGTATCTTCGCGCTCAAGAATCGTATGGTCGTGTTCAAGGGTCGCACTACCGTGTTACCTCAAGGTCGTGTTTAGGGGTCGTACCGCCGTGTTCCAGTGATCAGCCAATTAGCACACAAACATGTAACTCGCTGACCAACGCATCTATAACAAGACCAGCAAACAATTTGTTTCGCAGTCTATCAACGGTTTTAACGATTTGTTCAACATCAGACAAGTCGTTAATGGTTCAGCACTGATCAAGTAAGTTCTATACAGAATATCCAACGCGCTCAGTTTCTCCAAACGGATACAGCGAGACAAGGACGCTTCAACGGCTAATGGAAACGTCTGTCTGAGACTCCACTCTCGCGGGGCAGCCGTCCAGGCACAAAGACCACGAACCTCAGCAGCTGAGACCGCCCTTCCCTCCCTCGGTGACGGCCTCGCCAGACGTTCACAGGACTCCAGGCGGGGACGGCCCACCTGCCAACCATGTTTCTAATTCCACGAGAATAATTCATGGACTCGTTTGTAGTTTTACGATGGTCATGTCCAGCGTTAATACCTGGTTGACCCGGCGAGATACTGTGCGAGGCCAACTCCCAGGGTCACGTCACGCTCACCTGCTTAATCAAACTCTTGAACTGAGGTCCCTCTATACCTACGCCCCAACCTCCCCACCCTCCCTGAACAGCTACACCTTCAACTCTTGCTTCAGTCCTCTTACCCCCTAGGTTACTGCCTCTCCCTTCCTTCCCGCTATCCTCCCTCTCCCTTCTGGCACATCCCGAGCTGTCAGGTGCACCAGTCCTTCACCGTGAGTCGCTGGCAGTGACCACGTCCTGCAGGACACTCGGGAACCACCTCACACGGCTGTGTCCTGCACTTCCTCCCGCCCTGTCCCCTGGCGACCATCCTCCACAGCCAGGGTCCGGCCTCACCACCGGTTGAATGCCATGTGAGGAACAAAATCTAACATAATCACATTACGATCAGAAAAACTGAATAACTTCTGAAACATCTATTTAGGGTCTCCTGCGTCTGTGCTTACTGGTGGCTGACATACAGTGTATGTATAACGGAAATGAATATATTGCAAAGGTCAAGCATCTCTTGTCCTGTGATGATCCCCGGGGGGCAGGGGCTGGGGTTACCTGTGGTGTGGAGCCGTGTGACGGTCAGGTGAAGGTCAGCCTGTGGGTGGTCAGGCCAGGGATGCGAGGATACTTGTGGGAGGTCAACCCTGGCACAGTATAAAGGTCGAAGTCTTGTCCAGGTCACGTCTGAAAGGTCACACTCACCTCCGCCTTCACACTATCAATACTGGAGATTTACAGCAGCATCCCACCTCTCTCTCTCTCTCTCTCTCTCTCTCTCACGCAATCATTCAGACTCTCTGCATCTTTCAATCACTGTGTAACTCTCTCAGTCACTCGGGAAATTCCTCTCCCTCCTCGTTTTTAATTTCCGTGTCATATGTCCCTATGGTCCCGTGGCCTCGAAATGACGTAGTCACTGCTGGTCTAGTGGTACAAAGATTTGGCGTCAAAGAGACACAGGATATTTTCATGAAATGTAAAATATGCAAATGATATGTATAATCATACAATGGAAATCTGTATATGATTACCATCACGTTGGTGTAAACGCCAAACTTGTTTCCTTCGTAACTTCCACCCACACAGTCATTACTGATCAATGAAATTATGACTATAAAAGTCACAGACACACATCGAACTTGACATTCGTGTAAGAATTAAGGTGACAGAAGTGAGCAGAGGCGAGGGAGGGACTCCATATTGAGTGAAAACACTTTCTGCTGAACAGCTTCTCTGACGGTTCTGTGGCCTGATATAGTTCGAAATGACTTGCTAATGTTTAAGTAAGTTTTAGCTGACGATTCAGTGTAGTGTGTAAAATGAATAGTGCTGATCTATCGTAATAGTGGAGGAGGTTCTGCTGACTTCCCCACCAGGGACGTCAAGACATCAGCAGGGGAAGACGTCCTCTGGGACAGCATCAAACAGATGTTTATGGCCAGACAGAGACCGACACACACAGATCAGGAAGCGTTTTGGAGAAATTATTCCTGGAAGTGTGTAGCCCATCACCAGGAGGGTTCTGTCACCCTCGAACCTCCCTCGTCTCTCCATCTCTTCTCCATCATTGCCTCTTCTCCCTACCCTCCCTCTTGCTTCCCAGTTTCCTTGTGCCTTCTCTGCACCCTAAGTCCTCTTATCGCCTTCCCTCTTCTTTCTCCTTCATCTTCTGCCCGTCTTGCACTCTCCTGCCCTCTGTCCTGGCTCTCCAGTCCACAGTCTATCCCTCCCTCCCATCCCCTTCCCCTGCTAATCCTCAGGCTAACTCTGGCAACCCCCCACCCCACCCCGTGCGCGCGCGCGTGCGTGTGTACCAAAATGATCGACACTAACGAGGGCCGCCCCTGGAGCTCAACACTCCAGCCCGGTGGTGAGTGACGGTGAGTGCCACCTCTACCCACTTGTTACTCAAGTGAGTGACAGTGGGAGCCGCCCTCAACTGTTGGCGCCAGACGCCTGAGTGACGCAGGCAAGTCCCGTATTACCCCCAGCCCATCAATAACCACTCCGGGGTATCTTATGGCAACTCACGTTCGGTAACCGTAACTACTATAGGTCGTACGTCTATTCTCGTGCTGTCACGGTCACCCGTCACTCCTTACGGAAACTTGCTTGGTTCTCGTGATTAGCACCAGCCAGCCACTCACAGGGACCTCGCGGTGCGTTCAGCTCCTCCCACACACTCATACAGTCAGTGACCCTGAGCTCAGCCGTGGGTAGGGAGGGACGCTGTCCTTGACCCGAATACCTATGTGTGTGTGTGTGTGTTTGTATGTTGGAGGGGGGGGGGGGTTGTCAGCCACAACATGGGGTACATTCACCTGAGCTGAGTCACCTGTGGCCACGTCTCCTGGACCACGCCACACCAGGCAGACCACCTGAGACAAGCCACCGCCTGAAGTGAGCCACCTGCGGCCAACCCATCTGCCGGGACTGTCACCTGGCCTCACCCACCTGAGCCAGAAGACCTGGCCAGGCCAACTAAGCCAGTCGAGGTGGCTTACTTTCCACCACATGCGTCCCATGAACTATATCCCAGGGATCCAAACGGCGACAACAAACACATCCATATTCATAAACAACAAATAAACAAAGGGAAGATAATATATTGGTGGTATCGTAGCGGTGGTGGGAGTTGACTGGAGTGTAACCCTCACATACTGACACTCAAGCGACCTTTTAATTCGGAGAAGTGATGACTTCAGCACAATACATGAGACGGGATCCTCAGGAAGCAGGTCTGCATGGCTCATGGGGTTTTGGGTACAGTCAACTTGCCGGCCTTTATCTTCAACTGACGCCGTCTGTTACGGCCAAAATATGTTATATCATAATCCTTCTATGGTAATCTGAACACACACTGTCTTCACTGGTTACACTATAAGCTTTCTCACAACCCTTCGGTACGACGGTACGACCCTTGAACGCATCGGTGCGACCCTTAGATATGACGGTAAGGTCAAAGGCAAGGCCTCTGAACCGTCATGCTCAAGATCGTACCGTTGCGCGGAAGGGGTTAGATAAGCACCGCGGGATTCAGTCGCAGGACGACATCATCACGTATTACTGTACTTCCTGCAGGAGTGTGGGGCCGTGAGAGTTGATTATCGAGCCAGGCGGCCGCGGTCACCACCGGCCCGAGAATGGTTTACATTATTAACACAACGACCTTGGCACATACAGTGCACCACTAACCTTCTCACATTATGCTACCGCCACCAACACCGCTCACGGATTCCTCTAATAATAAACATCAATGATTCGTCCATATTCGATTACCATCTACTGAATTACTACCAGTACTATCATCTTCCCTTCCACTACTGTCATCTACCCTTCAGTTTCTACTATCCTCCCTTTAACTAGTAACTCTTACTTTCAACTATTCAACTTCAAACCTATCAATCCTTCTGCAGTACTTAAACTTATACCCAAGACTGTCTGGCTTACCTTCACCACCTACCAGTTGGTCGTTCTCTCTCCCTAGCATTTACCTACCGACCATCAACAGGCAGCACGTCATGAAGCCACTTCTCGTACTAGACACGTCCAACACAAACCTTCCAGGTCACAAAGGGAACCAGGATGATACCGTGCGACCAGGTCCCTTCCTTCCAGCACGTCCCCTTCCAAGACTTCATTATACCTTCTGCCTTCCCCGTCACCTGTCACTCAAGGACATTCAGAAGTGAAGGACACTTCAATGTATCCTTCAGCAGCAGCAGCAAAGGATGAAGGACTCTGCCTCCGTAAGCTAAGAATAACTACATTTGTCAAACCTTGAGAGTCATGTCACTTTCATCCTGTTGTTGTTCAAATGTTGAAGAGAAAACCTTTCCATTTTTATTACTAGTAAACAAATACAAAATAAATTTTCTATATCTATCTTTCACAACTTCTTCGGGACACGCGTGTCGCTGGTATGCCAACCTCATCAAAGTTTGTGAAGTTGAGTTTAGACCCGCCCAGGCCACTGCAACTTGAGCTTATCAATAAAAGTATTTTTCTTTTTCCTGAGCGTGACATGTGGTCCAGTGCACGAGACCTGACCTGACCTCCTTCAGGTGATTCAGGTCACATGCCTCAGGTGGACCTGCCTATCTCCCCTGCCCTAGGGAAAGCCACCCCACCCATGGCCTGGTCCTTCCATCACGACCACCCCTCCCCACCCACGACCTGAACCGGCGCCAGTGACGGAGACGGACCGGCCTGGGAGGACGCCAGAGTGAAGGAAGAGAGGAGCCTGGAGACGAGACCCCGCTGTCACACCCACAGAAAAAAGCTGACGACATTTCGCGACAACAACATTGTACTCTGACTAGTCTCTCACAGATGACGACGTGACATCAGCAAGAAAGACAAAGATGTCACCGGTCGATCTTGCGTGGCGGACGCCAGACTTTAGGTGAGAGAGAAGTCTTTGATACTGAAGATATCTCCAGAAATGTGAGTTCATGGGGGATGCATAGACCACGGAAACAGCAGAAGTCAGAGTGAGATAACAGGAAGGATTCCAACAGCGACAGTGTTTGGGGCGCGCCACGCCACCGCCAGGTGAGGGAAGGTCTGGCCTCCCAGCAGAAGGTGAAACGTACGAACAGGTAAAGCCTCATCAACCCAACCCCCTCCCCCCTCAGCCCTGACCTGCCACTGCCGCCACCGCTACCACACCCATGGCCCCAACCACACCCCACGAGTCTGCTGTAAGTGGACGCTGCTCCCGCCGTGCTCACGAAGGCTTACATAACAAACCTCTGACACTGCCAACCACCACCTTGCGCTGGCGACTCTCTCGTGACCTTAACATTTACAAAAATTAAAATATATAACATGCAGGAAGGTGGCGTGCAGGGCTCGGATACTGTCGCAACCACCAGCAACCGACAACCGATAACGATGATGGGACCACATCAATATACTCCACGTGGGATGATAATGATATTATTAATAATAATAATAATAATAATAACAACAATGATAATAGTAATGATAATAATAATGATAATAATAATAATAATAATAAAAATAATAATAATAATAGAAATAATGATAATAATGATACTGATAATTTAATGTTCCATAAAATCAGATCCTCAAGTGGACCGCAAATCGGCAAGTCCAATCATTCAGAAGTAAAACAGACCCAGGAACACAATATACTGGAAGTATACTTGTTACAAATCTCAGAGAACACAATATACAGGAAGCATAACGCGTTATAGATCTGAAAAAGAATAACTCGGGTCCTGGCATGTTACACAGAGCTCGGTATGTCCATGGCTGATCCTGCTGCAGGGAAACACTTGAATCATCACAAGGGCCACATATACATGCACATACCGGAGAGAAAGTTATGCAAATTACTAGTCTGGTTCAGCGGTATGTGGGAGCACTTCGCCCACTGTATTGACGTCACACGAATCATTCAGAAATCTCAAGGCTGGGCTTATGAGGGCCGAGGTTACTTCGGGTCAGGGTCAGGGCCAGCCATCATGTCTGGCCAGAGTAACAACTGTTGGACACCGAAGTGGACGTCAGATGTAAGATCGGTTCCGACATCATCCCATGACAATGTCCAGTTGAGGTGAGATGCGTTGTGACGTCATATCGTACGTAATACGCGAGTGATGGACGGGAGGCAGACCTCACACACTCACCCAACACCTGACAACATAAAGTGGACAACGTGCGAGAGAGATATTACCTCTGACCGCCGCCTACACCCACACTGACCCCTGACCACCGCCCTCGCTTGACGGTAAAGTCATGACCTTTTATAAGCTGCCCACTTAGTCAAGTCTGTCCTGGAAATGTCTTCATATTTCATATTAACTATTACAATCTCTGGTCGGGCTTACGTTACATCAAGGGAGAAGGAGGACGACAAAGACCACCCGAGATACAGAGACCACCACAGAAGCAGAGACCACTCCAGATGATGAGGCCACCTTGATAATTAAACCCCCAATTTTCATGGGGGTTAATCACTGACCAGAGGGAACTGGTGCCTGACCCGGCTACTCATTCAGCCTTACTGGCACAATAACAAGAACACACCTGTTGGCCAGGTCAAGCAAGCTGGGAACACTTCTGACCCTCGCTGGGTACAGCTCGTAACCCTTCAATTCTGCTCCCTCTTCTCTCACTCGATCTGCATCTCGTCTTTGACACAGCTTCCTCAATAAACTCAGACTTGGACAGGATATCTCAGTGGGGTAGACGGAATCTGGTTAAGTTCAATGCCTCCAAGTCCCAGTTTCTGTCCATCTCTCTATTGAAAACTCTTCACAACTCTCGTGTCTCCTTTGACAGTTCTGTAATTCTACCTCTTTACTTAATGAACAATCTTGGTATTACTGTAACATCCAATCTTTCTTGGAAACCCCGCATTACGGGAATAGTTGAGTCTGCCTCCAAGAAACTGGGTGTCCTGTTAGATGTCGAAACTTCTTCTCTTCTGAACAGTTGCTCCGTTTATACAAGGGATTGATTCGTCTTTGTATGGAGTACTGCTCTCACATTTGGGGTGGTTCTAGCTCTGTTTCCTTACTCGACAGAGTTGAGTCGAAAGCGGTCCGACTTATACACTGTCCCAGGCTAACTTCCAAACTTGACCCACTTGCCCTACGCCGCAATGTTGGTTCACTTTCCCTCTTCTATAGGTATTACTTTGGCTTTTGCTCCCGAGGGCTGGCTGCTTGTGTGCCCACACTACTAGCTAGACTACGCAATACTCGGCAAGCTGCTGCGTCACATGATCATTGTGTGGCCATCAGCAACTCAAGGGTGAGCCGTTTTGAAAATACTTCTTTTCCTACACGTCGAAGCATTGGTTAGCGGGCAGTGTATAAGGTGGTTCGTCACTTGAGGCGGGTCAGTAACCCGGGCTCAGATGGGTTAAGGATCAGAGTCCAGGTCAGGGTCAAGGTCAGGGTCAGGGGCGTCGAGAGACAACGCCACGGACCTTGGGAGCGAACAACCTCCTCCCCCCCTCCCCACCCGCTTTGGAAGGGGGAGGGGAGGGGAGGGAGCGATGTCCCTTTCTCTTTTTTTCTTCTAAATGTTTAACTAAAACAAAAACCCATATCAGGAGAGCAACAGCCCTGCACACAACACAAAATCCATGCGGCGCATCATGTGATGCTGACCAAGTGAAGACCAGGGTTATCGCTTTACATTTAAGATAAGGGTTATGAGGCATTTATAAGAATTAGGAAGTCCTGAATCTTATTTTCTCCCACATGATATTGACATCGAGGCCATTTTTCGCTGTGACCCATCCTCATTACCTTATAGCTACACTCTGTGTGTGCGTGTGTGTTGAGGTAGACACAGACAGGGTCAGGTGAGGGGAGGCGGAGGAACGTCAGCAGCAGCAGAAATTGTGTCGATATTCCCGTGACTTGTGTATGTGTGTCATCGGTCGTCCTGGTGGTCAGGGGGCGGCCTTACGCCAGGGCCACAGGTCACGGAGGGAAGGTCTGCGGAGTAAATGAGGGAAGTCGGCTCAGGCGACCCGCTAGGAGCACACGCGACGTCCCAGACCAAAAGGATGTTGAACTCGAAGAGTAGGAATCGGTCCAGAGTTCTGACCGTGGGAGACCTGGCGACGGTTTAGGGTCTTGGGTCTGGGGGCTGGAGACCCACTAGTCCTCCCTGCTAGGCTGGTGCGGCAGTGTTCAGAGCGTCCGGCTGCCGTTAGTGTTGCTGGTGACGAACACTTCCGCTTGGATTCATCATTCAATAACTGGCCCCAGACGTGAACAGCCCGACCATACTGATGTGCCACACGCTGGACGTGGCTCCTGAAGGGGTGGTGTAAGGGGAGTCAGCACCGCTGGCCAGCTGAGGACCTTAACGACAGTAGACTCGTTGTTCATCATGTTATCATAACGTGATAAGTGTTGTGTTCCACTCCAGTATTTCTGTGTCCTCACCTCTAGAACTGAGGAGCCTGGCGCCTGACACGCACACATACACACACACGCACACAAACACACACACGCACACAAACACATGCCTCATGTACACAGACACATGCAGACAGGAACGCGCGGTCCACACAGACTTACAGACCGGCTGTGCGGTGACCTCTCCGCTCATACTACTGTCTTCACCCAGGTTTCCTACCAACTGCTTGGTACACTGGACAGACTGCATCCCAGGTACGCCTACCAGGTGCAGTTGTCCTGGTCGCTTATATCATGATGACTTCTCTCTGGCTCAAGGCGGCCTGTTTCCTGCAGTCTGGGTCTATGAAGAGGAATTTGGGCCGTTTGATGTTGTATAATGTTGAATGGCGTCTGTTGTGTGAAATGACGACAGGCTAACCTGCAGGAAACATCTGCCGTATCTTTTTCGCTGTCTACCACGTTCATGTTGGAGGACAGACGGACCAGGGGATGTGTTTTTGGAGGAAAAACTACCCAGAGACTGTTGCTGAGGGAACTATCATAACCTTCCTGGGAAGTGTAAACAAGTACAGCAGCTCCTGGCCTCAGACATGTGAATCACGATGCGGAGTCTTCCTCGGAACCTCACTCACCCCGGGCGGGGACTGCCCCGGGCAGAGCCAGTCCTCCACAGTCTGGTACAGACACAAGTTCCTCCCCCACCCCACCCCCCCACCCTCCTCCTCCTCCGCACAGACTGGCGTCCGTCTCGGACATCATCACAGCCTGGCAGCGGACCGGGTAGTACTGGAGCTTTGATGAGAGAAGCAGGTCACCACATGACCTTGCGACACACCTGAGCAGACTCATCACATCTCCAGACGTCGGCAGACAGGAGACTGTGACATCGCAGGTGGGTCAACATGTTGTCTTCCTGCACGTGTCTGGCTGTGCTGTCAGGTAACGTCAGGAGGCTGTACCCCACCGTCAGCCCTGGCCAGCCCTAAACCCCACGCTTGCCTGACGTGTTCCTGACATTGTTCTCACCTTCAACATTTAGGTCATAAATTTGTGACATGGAACCTGGCGTTGTTGTCGTTCTGATCAAGTGTTGTTGTGATTGTTGTTGTGTGTTGTTCTGTGTGTGGGCGGAAGGGGGAGGGGAGGGTGTGAAGCAGGTGTTCATTTCAGGCAACACATGTATCATGTTCCATGTTGTGGGGCAGCTCACTTCTAGCAAGACGACCAGAGAACTAACAAAAATGAACGCCGGACAAAGAGAGAGAATAAGAAGGAACCAGCTATCTCCCCTGCCACATTCCCAGGTCCGCCATTAATTACCCCGACACACCTGTCCTTCGTTAACAAGCAGTTAGGACCTTGTTCCGCCATTACCAAAACCTGTTCGGGTCGGTCCGAACACCGGTCCTCTCGCGTAACCGGATTTTATCGAATTCATTGTTATATTGGTCTTATGACAGGACAGTACTGTCTGTATGTATGTGTATGTGTGTGTGTGTGTGTGTGCTGTACGGAGAGGGAGCTCTACACTGGTAGGTCCCTATCATTTGAACATTCTCTGACATCACAGAACTTATAATTTCCTCACTAATTTCATTCCGTCTATCAAAATCTTTTAAATTGTAAAAGTCCTTTTTTACATTTCTTCTAAAGTGTTCCTTGTTTAATTTTATGCCCTGTTCTTTGGTTGTTTTGCATATCTTTGCAGTTTTCGAAAAACTGTTCTCTGATGACATCATCAAACTTGTTTAGAATTTAAGTTTGTGATCAAGTCGATCCGTACTCTTAAAGTCTTCCATGGCATCAGATCTATTGGCCTCTACCCGCTGGATGAACTCTTACTGCTAAGATAGACAATCTAACGGCCTCGACCCTCTCCATGCAACTCAGCTTTTCATTCCGGTACCAACTTTGTTGCCCTCCTTTGGACCCATTCTATTAGTTGTTGATGCTTTAGATGCGGTAAACAAACGTGAGAGATGTAGTCTAGAAAATAATAGTCCCGAATCCTTCTTCCAGTGAGTCCCATCCTCTTTAGTTTGAATTTACTTGGATTAGATTTCATCATACTTGCATCAGGCAACTTTGAACTTTGACTAGATTCCATTGTAAGCTGATGCAATATCTTCTTCACTCTCTACTTCCCTCATGACCTCGGCATCATCCGCAAACATAGTCAGTTATGAGTCCAATCCTTCTGACCAGTCATTAAAACATAGATCAGGAAGAGCGGTCATCTCATGACTGAGCCTTGCAACACGCCAGTGGTCACCCCGGACCATTTCGACAAGGCTTTCTTGACGTTCGTCGTTTGTCCTCTTCAACAAAGGTAATTCACTATCCATGGAAGGAATCTGCCCCTCGTTCCAGTCTGAAGACCTAGCTTCTTTACCGCATCAAACGCTCTCTGCCACTCCGGATACAGGAAGTCTTCTCATCTTTGTTTAGTCTCAAACGGAGCTCACTCGCTCAAGTGAGTCCAAGAGGAGATTTCATGAATAACTTTATTTGTCTGAATCCGCTCTATTTCTCGCTACTGGAGTTTCTCCTTTGCAAGTGGTATTCTATTTGCTTTTCTAATTTTCTTTTCCAATATCTTACATACTACACTCATCGGAGAGGCTGGTCTGTAGTTCAGCACAACGTCCTGGTCTACTTTGATAAAGTAAGGGGTGACATTGTCCTCCATCACCACTGATACCTTCACCTTCCTCAGCCACATCCTGAGCAACATTTCGGGCGCCCCGCGTCAGGCGCGTCTGTACACGTCGTCAGCATATATAATCAATTCCTCAGGACCATCAGCCTTATGGTCTGGGGCCTTCCGCTGTTCCCTCTGTCTCCTCCAGATATTCCAGTGTTTTGTAAGACTTCCTTGTTCCTTTCCTCCGGCGTCAGGACTATAGCATCCATTGTCGCAATCTCCGCTCTTAAAACACTTCGGAATTTGTCATTCAGTTCCTCACACATCCTTAGGTCATCTTTCTGATTCTCTTAGCTAGACTACCTGCTCCTCACCTGACAATTTGCTCCTTATGAGTGTATGGAAAAGTTTCACATTACCTCCTGCCTCGTCCACGATACTATTTTCAAAGTTACTCTCACTTATCTTGCTTTCTTATACATGTGTGTGTGTGTGTGTGTGTGTGTGGTGGGGGGGGGGTAAGATTACTTTAAGTTTGTGTGAGATAGTATTATGTAGATGGGAGACGTGTGTGTTGTGAGTGTAGAGACGATGGTCATGCCAGGCTCGGCGGGACGACCTCTGCAGGCTGCCCAAGGGTAACACGAGAACACATTCAGCCAACCAGGCAGTCAGCCAGCCATTCAGCCAGCCAACCATTCAGCCAACCAGGCAGTCAGCCAGCCATTCAGCCAGCCAGCCAGCAGTCGCCCCACATACCATGAAAGTCGTCAGCCATCACGTGCCACTGTACCGTCTTCCCGCCCGCTGACTGGTCACACCTCCGGCCAACACACAACATCCACTGAAGTAAACAATACCTCTACGTATAATACTAAGTTGTAGTGTGATGGTCCTTGAAGACCAGGTGTAATGGTCTATGTGGACGAGGTGTGATGGTCTGTGAAGACCAGGTGTGATGGTCTATGTGGACTAGGTGTGATGGTCCGTCAAGACCAGGTGTGATGGTCTGTGAAGACCAGGTGTGATGGTCTATGTGGACGAGGTGTGATGATCCTTGAGGACCAGGTGTGATGGTCTATGTGGACCAGGTGTGATGGTCCGTGAAGACCAGGTGTGATGGTCTGTGAAGACCAGGTGTGATGGTCTATGTGGACGAGGTGTGATGGTCCTTGAAGACCAGGTGTGATGGTCTATGTGGACGAGGTGTGATGGTCCTTGAAGACCAGGTGTGATGGTCTATGTGGACCAGGTGTGATGGTCCGTGAAGACCAGGTGTGATGGTCTGTGAAGACTAGGTGTGATGGTCCGTGAAGACCAGTGTTTTCTCTCTCTTTTCACGTGGATGAGGTCGGCAGTGTAGCCACCCGCCACACGTATCTTCGCCGATCGCCGCCCCAAACCTCGACACAACTTCCGCCGCCTGCTCGAGGGGTTTATGACCGGCCCACAACAGCCACCGTGTCTGTGGCGACCAAAAGACAAGTAAGGAAAGTGTTGGTCGTTGTCGTCACTTGGCCGATTTGCCTGACACCGCCCCTCCCCCCCACACACACACATACACTGGTGTGTGTGTGTGTGTTAATACAATGCATAACTTCCTTTCTTGATTCCTGAGACAGTATAATGAAGCCGATATGGCACAGACGGAAGCACGTCCAGTGGAAGCACGGACGGCAGCACATCCCAGTGGAGGCCATTTAATCTGAAAAGTATAATGACAATGATATTTCACAGAGAAGAATTCTAAGGGAGATTGATATTAGTTTGTGTGGTGAAAGTTTTCTCTGGTACAATGCTGACAATTAGTATACACCTCGAGTCTCCAACGTTGACAAGAAAATGTAATACATAATGAAGGTGGAAATGTAATGGCAAGAGACGAGTTTATGAGAGTGGACGAAACGAGAAACTTTAGGATTAGTGTGGTAAAGGTGATAAGATAAACAGACAGATAGAGTGTAAACCTTATGTGTAACTTAAGAGGCACAAGTGACGTCATAATATCATCCGTAGACTTGAAGCAGAGAAATTGTCAAGTGTATTCCTCATTGTATGTATGGCGGTGTATTCATTATTCTAAATGCCAAATCATTCCACGCGTTAACAGTCCTGTTAAAGACAAATCATTTTCCCTCGCTGGAGATAAAACATTTTCTTCCGAGTTTATATCTGCTTCTTCGAGTGAAATCCGACAAATTAGCCTAAAATAGCTGCTTAGATCGAGATTATCATAAGCCTTTAATAAATGTGAATGCCTGTCTTAAATCACCTCCCAATCTTCCATTCTCTAAGGCAAATAAGCTTATGAAGTCGTGCAGTTGGCTTTCATAGGCTGGTTCCTCAGTCCGGGGATCATCTTGGCAGCTGACCCTTGTACTCTCTCCATTCTCTCTACGTCTGTTTTCAATTGGGCTGACCAAAACTGGACAAAGTATTCAAGATGGAGACGCACCAGTACAGAGCCAGGATCAGTCATTCGGACTTAACTTCCAATATCCTTCTTATGATTCTTAGCATTTTCTTCATCTTTCTTATTTCTTGCTTCGCTCGCACTGCATCAGCCCAAATCAGTGCATCAAGATTCACTTTAACCATGTGCTGATACGAATATCACAACACAAATCAAGAAAATTTGTCCGGTGTGAATGGTTTCGTTCAAACCTATGATAAGAATGTTTAAGTAGCGATTCTCTAAATGATCTGCAGACTCGTCTCTGTAGATGGTTTCCAAAGGTTTACCGTTTACGGATGTCAAGGTGACTGGGTGGTAATTTCCAGGAAGGAACTTATAATCCCTCTCGAACACGAATGGTACCTCAGCAAACATCCAGTCCTCTGAAACTTTTCCAGTAGCAAATGACTAACTGGAAACAGCAGTCAAGGACAACTATCTCACCGCAGCTTCTTTCGTTATTCTTGGATAAACTTATCATTCCTCTTTTAGTTACCTACATTTCACTCATAATAATCGTTTAACCTGAAAAAATACTCTTCTGTCATAGGTGTGGGACTGGATTTGGAACATGAGCTTTCTTTTCGTTCGTAGATATGAAAAAAAAAAAAGATCCGTGCAGCTGGTTCACTGTTTTCATGTAAGTCAGTGAGCCTCTGACTGGGTAATTCCTCTCTTGCCTTTAACTGAACATAAATTCTTTTATGTGTCTCCACTCGAACCATCGTGGTCATGACGGAGGGAGACATCATCAAGCTACACTCTCGATAAACCTAAATTCTATTCACCCGCGATGAATGCACATCCTCACAACACTTTCGACACCTTTGTCCATCTTCACTACACCCTCACCACAAGGGGTACGATGCTGATTGTGGAATTTAACACAAAAATAGGAACAAACACACTAAAAACAATGTTTCTTTGTTATAGAAGGAGACTTAAAAAGTTACATGTAAGTCAGATCTTGTGTTGTTGGCACTCACGCGCAAGATGAGTGTGAGAATATGACGTGTTTGTGGCGCGTTGCAGCTGTTGTTCCGTCTACTGGCACCCCCTCACCCTCACTCCCTCCCCCCAGCAGCCCCCCTTCCCTCCAGCAGTCCCCCTCCCCTGCACTTCACATGACTCCGGGTGCCCTACTCCCCAGTAAGTCCCTTGATGACGGCCGTCCCCTCTTCCCCAGCCGCGGGTGTGACGCGCCCCCGCTCGGAGTCCCCGCCGGAAGACATGCCCTCCTGCAAAAGGATCCGGACAGCCTTCACGTCTACGCAGCTGCTGGAGCTGGAGCGAGAGTTCTCGGCCAACATGTACCTCAGCCGCCTGCGCAGGATCGAGATCGCCACCTACCTTAACCTCTCTGAGAAGCAGGTGAGTCTCTCTCTCTCTCTCTCTCTCTCTCGCTTATATCGGCTCGTGCGAGTCTCTCTCACACACTCATACCTGGTCGTGTGAGTCTCTCTCTCTCTCTCATATACTTACAGTCCTTCTCTATCTCACACTCACAGTTATACCTGGTCGAGCGAGTCCTTCCCAAAAGGGAACATTGATAATAACAGATAGATAGATAGGTCAGCGTCTGGGAAGCCACAAGGTGACCATGGGTGATGAAGGTGTTGTGTCTGGGGAGCCACAAGGTCCTGAAGGTGGACCATGAGGACTGCAACGAGAGGTTGTGTCCTGCGGATGGAACACATGGACAACCACGATAGCGATACGCGCCATCCTACATCTTGGCAAAATCTCGTGAGCACTCTGGGTGCCTGGCTCTGGCTGGTGTGCTGTGCATACACACAGTGGAGTAAAGACATGGCACAAGTACAAGGTTAAGAGACGGATGAGGATTGTGTAACGCTCTCTCCGCGGAACACGCGGTGATGACGCTGGGGCTGGGGGGCCCAGTTGCCTTCTCCCTCTTTCCTCACATTTATACCGGGTCAGCCAATTACCCCCCACCTCCTCCCCCCTCCTCCTCCCCCTTTCTTTTCCCCTCACCGACGTGCCTCGCGTCTCCCGTCACCCCTAATATTGTCAGACACTCCATGGCTTTGTTATTGCTCGGGTTCCTGTGATGTGGGCCCTGAGCCTGGTGCTGCATTACCTCCCACCTTCTGGCCAGGTCTGGCCCTCTACCCCGGTCATGCCCCCTCCCCCCTCTCCCGGCCTGCTAGCCTGGCCCCTTTCCACTGACACAGTCTGACCTTCTCCCCCGGACAGGCCAAGCTCCCCTCCATGGTCAGGCCCTCTTTTCTGGCTTCCTGCTCTGCCCTCCTCTCCAAGCCTGGCCTGGCCCCCTCTCCTGGCCTAGCCTGGCCCCCCCTCCTCTCCTGGCCTGGTCTGGTCGCTACTCCTAGCCTAGTCTGGCTCCCCTCTCCTAGCCTGGCCTGGCCTAGCCTCCTGCTGCCAGCTGGTATAACCTGCATTTCATGATATGTCTGTCAGGTGACCGTCCTTACGGGTGCCCACGTCTGGTCAGGTGACACGTCAACAAGATTACTTGGTCCAGGACCACCTGTACGTATCAAAGTACTTGTGCTGCCTGACACACGCTCTTCTTCTCTCCCTCAGGTAAAGATCTGGTTCCAGAATCGGCGCGTCAAGTATAAGAAGGAGGAGGGTGGCCAGTCACGGGAGAAGTGTTCGTGTCTACGGACATGCACGGCTTCTAGGGCCAGGGGCAAGGACCAGCAGGACTCCCAGGGCTGCCACGGCCTCCGCTCCTCACCCGACCACGTCCAGGAGTCGCCTCAGTCGGCCATACTCCATGTGGATACCGCCAACGATCCCCTCAAGCCGGGTACTGACGGCGACAAGAGAGACAACCTCCCGCCCCACCACCACCACCACCAGCATTATAATCACCAACAATTCCTCCAACAGCAGGCTGACCAGGGACATCGACAGCAGGAGTCTGGTCGTTGTGGCGACGGCAGCGTCACCAGCAACGATGCCAGAGCGAGCGGGGAGTGCGGGGAGGCTGGTCAGTACGGCTCGGACGGCAACTCCGACTACGACCAAGACAGTAACGAGAATATTGACGTGGAGTGAGGCTCGCGCTCCGAGCTGCAGTGAGGCTCGATCGTGTTCGGAGCTTCGAGCGTGGCAGCGCAGCCACCATGTGTTGGCCGGACATAACTTCTGAAGGCACATCCTGAAGAGCTGCTGTATAATGTGAGGAGCGCTCTTCGCCGTGGACACCTTCCACGAATGTATTACTGTCGTAGGAAAGAAAATGATCTTGATCGCTGCGCCCATTCACGAGGAGCTGTCTTAAATAAGGCAGAGGTTTCCAAAGTCTTTCATAGAAAGAGAAAAACGGCGCCTCATCGCCACCCAAGAGGATCAACGAGGGTGCACAGCGTCTGTGCCTCCAGCGTTTACAGCAGCAGTCCAGAGTCCTACTGGAGGCGCCGGTGGGACCCAGTACCTGCAGGCAACCTACACACTGCTGTACCTCTCTGTCAGCAGGGTCTGCAGCCTGTCTGTACCTACCTATATTTCCTTAGTGCGTGGCTGTTCACACAACTAAGCGCCTTTCTTGAACATCTATACCGTGCCAGTGCCTACAAGAAACCGCGTCACGTCTGCCAGTGCCTACAAGAAACCGTGTCACGTCTGCCAGTGCCTACAAGAAACCGTGTCACGTCTGCCAGTGCCTACAAGAAACATTCATACGTTGACAGTGTTGTACAGGAACAAGTGCCTATATGTTAGATATCCCAGAACAATCTTACCTTATCCTTGTACGCACACACACACACACACCTGTCATGGCGCTGCTCATGGCCCCTCTTGTCCAAGTGTCATACCTCTTTCTTGCCCATGGCTGCTCAAAGCTACACGTATCCCACACTGGGTCAGCTGGTGTAGTTCCTTCACTGGTCACATGACAAACATTCCAGACATGTTCGTGATACACTTAGACAGACAATTTAGGTATGTACAAACTAACTTCAGACATTCCCGTAAACTTGTGGCTGGATCACGACTCCACATGCTGAATTACGGACTTGCCAGTACAGGTGTAGCAGTGTACATACTCATCTTTATGCATTGAATTACACGTCCTAGATATACATCAGACACATGTATTTATCATATCCTGACCTGAGAGTTAATACACACTCTAAAACTGTATAGATTATTTGCATAGCTGCATACCTGGGCCTGGTGAGCCGAGACAGACGAACACAGTGAGTGTACAACTGGGGAGCCTCTCCTGGCCCCCTCCAGTGAGAGGCTGGTGTGGGGAAGGGCGCCGTTGCGCGCCCTCTGCTGCCTCCGAGCTGGTCGGTGTTGACACTGGCCTGCTGGTGAGGGGCGGCCAGGCCTCACGGTGCCCCTTCTAGCCAGGTCTCACTATTGTGTTTTTTGTGATACGGTGATATTTTCCTGCCAATATTTGCTCCATATTGTACTCTAGTCACAAAGTTGTTTACCACTATAGCTACAGCTGCTGTAAATTAGGATTAGTCTTGTTCCCAGCGGCCGAGCCCACGGTAGGCCAGGGGGGAGGGGGAAGGGTTAGCTGGGGTTGTTTCTGACTTGACCTGGGGGGACACGAGGTCCTGGCCCAGGTCCAGCTTGACGATCTCCCCAAAATAAAGCTGTGAATGTGATTTGGCGTTTGAATAATTATCCACAAAATGTTCCTAGACATCCAAGAGAATCTCCGTGTGCTGCCATGTTGTAAGGTGAGGGTTGTGTGTCAGGAGGACGTCTCTCACGAAGGTAAGGCCCCGGGCGGCGGTGAGGCAGGCACCCACGTGATGCATGAACACTGCTCGAGGCAGACCAGACGTTCACGTGTTATTCCTCCTTTGTGACGAAGACTGGGCTCAGGGGCATAACTCCTGGTAGAGACCAGATCATATAATACATAAATAAAAGAGGCTAAACAGAAGAAGGTAGAAAAGATAGTGATATAACAACACTTGAGCAAGTAGGAAATCTACCTGTTAAGGATGATCGTGTCGTAGGTGTTTGGAAAGACATGAGAAGGTAGAGATCGAAGGCTTCATTGTGAAGGGAAAGAAACAGGTATCGCAACGGCCCACCAGTGGGATCCTGGCGGCCAATTATATATCATGTGATGCGCAAGCTGGCCCAGCACCACTTGTTCCAGCAAACGATCGTGGTGAGCAGGTACCAGAGCAACATCTAAAACTGAAGGAATGAGAACCAGTATTGCAGCGTAAGGCAAGTGCGTCATGTCCTGAGGTCAGACTGGCAGAGATGCTGTGGACGTCGAATTGTTTGAGACGACTCCGTTAAGCTTGTACAGCTGAATCCTCCCCCGATGTGAATGCAGGCTCTATATATGACCGAATCAATCCTTCATAATGGAAGTGATTGTTAAGAAGAGAAGAATTTTCCGACATAGGTACATGTTAAAGGACTATCGATTATGTTTATGGTCTTGAGGGAAGGAATTATAATGCCATCAAAGATGGGAAAACTACAAGAAAGTCTTAAAAAGAGGGAAAGATTGATATATCATTTTAGAGGGGCCTAGTTAAACAAAGAAAACACAAGAAAATCTTGAGGAAATCTGCGTCTATAAAGGTAGTTGGGAGACCACAGGTAACCTTAATCGAAGACGAATTGGATTGGAGGAAGCAAAGACTGTTTTCACTCGTTATCGTATGACTGCATTTGTTCATCATCTGTTTATTATTTGTTTACATACTAAAGAGAAGAAACGATTGATCAAAACAGGAGGAGCGTCAGTGACGAGAGGGAACCTAGAGGAACGCCGCTCCTCATGTGGCAAGATGATGCCTTGTGTGCATGTTGATCCTTCAGTATTTACGGAGATAAACCGATAGGAGTTAAACACTGCAGGTACGGAGCCAGAGGTAGACACTGCAGTTGTAGAGCGAGAGTTGAATCCACCATCCTGACCATTCACCACCACAATCATAGTAAACCAGTAATGAAGGATCGGCTGCCGGGTCACAAGGATGGGTCTGTCTCCCAACCAATTTTAATAAGTTTGAAATGATTTTGTGAGGATGTTCTTAAAGAGGATTTAAATGTCTGGTCGAGGAACAATGACAAACGAACATCAAAGTGCATTCTGAGATCGACTAACACTAGTGGTGTGCACACTTGTGCAACACCTGCAGTAGGAGAGACAGCAACACCACACCTGCTCTAGACGCATAATGAAGCAAATGTGAACACGTGATGCGCCAAGTCCAACTGTAAACAGATTTACTGTGAGTCACAGGGACAACGCAGCAGCCCAGCCGCTGCCTACGTGCACACCCACCATCATAGGTAAGGCACCAGGGCCACCACTGCAGGCCCAGTTGGAATGCAACCCTCTCCTGCCTCTCACACCCTCATCTCTGCCCCATCAGACCCCCTCCCCCAGGCTGTTAAATCAGCTACTGACAAACAGACACACTGATGTATGCATACACACACACACACACACACACACATTCATGTCAACATACACACAGACACACTGAACCAAGTCTGTTCAGCTTGGTCCTTGACAGGGAAGGCGAGCAGCGTTATGGGTCGTGTTGTGGTGGCCGTTCCCGACGACGGCTCTTCCCCGCTACAGGAGTGATCCTCACCCCTAGCAGGGACCTGCTTCCGTGTGGGGTCCTCGTGGGGCGTACGGAGCGCTGGTCATCCACCCCGAGGTCAATCGTGCATCCATCCTGCCCATCCTATGTTGTTGCATGAGTTGCTCCTCACATGCCCGAGCGACCAACAACAATGGCCACGTACGAGGAAAGCTTTACCACACATAGCACTGAGGGAACACGACGGGCGTGTCTCTCCTGAAGACACAGAGGACATAAGCAATGACTTGGGCATCCATGAACTCAGATGCGCCAGCGACCCGCATGGCGGATGACGAGCTCTCCTCGCCAACAGGGTCACATGATCAGCGAAAGAAAGTGACACAACTTCCCATCAGACACGGCACAGAGGCTTGACACACTCGTGGTGGAAATATCCACAAGCCGAATTTCACTTCGCTAACAACGCCCAGAATAGTGTCACTTGATAAATGATCAACTAGTAGTTGAACAACTAACCAGCTGTTGAATAACTAACCAGCTGTTCTGTTGAGGGGATACAAATGCAGATACCTGCAAACGAGCAAGTACGCCCCGCGACTGCCACCACCGTTTGGGATTTGATAACTACCAAGACCCGCAATCCTTCCTCAAAATAAAATCATCAACAATCTCAAACGAATTAGAGGTAAAGAAGCAGTCATAGCAGACTGTATTGTCAATGAACTTCCCCTGAGGAAACTTATAGTCCCTGGCACCTTCCGTTATCTCAGAGTGAATACCTCTTTACGAGACGGTGGTGCTTCAGATGCCAGAGATGGTATCCTGTGGTGAACGTCTGCAGACCTAAGTCCTCCTGTTGTGGTATATGTGCAGGGAGACATCCCATACAAACATGCAAGAAAAAACTTGACAATGAGGAGAACGCCAAAGAAAAATGTACAACCTGTAAGCAACTTGGATATAGGGAATGGCATCTAGACTGCCCTAGTGAATAACTACTGCAAACACTCGCCTCTCCATCTCCTTCCACCAGGTCCGGCACTGGCCGAACTCCCGCAGTTCGACTCTTCGAAAACATGGTAACTCCTGGGAGGCCATGGAATAGGGTAGTCTCTCCGAAGACATAAGAAACACTCGTTTTACTAAATGAACAGATTAAGGTCAACAGTTATCTAGAAAATAATGAAGTGATTTTTGAAAACTAAAGAGATATGAAAGAAATCCAACAGCAGAATGAAAAATATAAAAACACTGAAAGTTGTCGAAGCTCGACACGAATCTGCTGAAGTGCTTCATGAAAAAATGTAGATGCGGATTGATAATGCAGATGCTATATGTCTGCAAGAATGTCGAACGCCTCCTGGCAAATCCCCCACGTAAATTACCCAATTACAAATGCTATAATCTTAGATCTACCAACTACTGATATAGTGCAAGTAAAACAGTCACTATCCTATATACCAATATCTTCCCAAAAGTCCGACGGATTCCAATACCACGGTATCAAGGTACACGTCGGCAATTCTACATTCAATGTACTAAATGCCTATGCGCCTACTAACCTACTCCTCCACACAGATTTACCTAACTTTCTTCATACTGAACCTACTGTCCTAACTGGAAACCTTAACGCTCGACACAAGAATTTGGGTGATTCCTTCATCAGCACTAAAAGCAGAAGTCTAATCTCACTCCTGGATGCATAAATGATGTTCAAGTCATCAGTAAAAATCAACCAACACACATCAATAGAGGAATCCTTGACAGGTGTGCAGACGTAACTTATCATACACAACTCATAGTTCTGACATTGCTATTAATCTTATGTCTGACAACTCACCAATAACGGGTACAATATATATAGTTACTGTCAACTTTCCTGGTGGCATATTGAATAGATAAAGACTAATAGTGAAACAAGAACATTAAAATAGGTTCATAAATATATCTCTGACTGGTACAAAGCTTATGAACCCAGAAATGTACAAACTTGATGTTAACCTTAATACTTCAATGCAAAACTTTAAGCAAAGTGAACTAACTTCAGAAACTAGAAGAGAAGCGCCTCACAATAGGCCACATCAGTACTATAATGACACCAAACTAAAATGACTCAGATTTACAGCTAGGCAAATAGGTGAAGCATATAGACAACATTGAACACCCAAAATACTAAAACTATTTCAAGCATTTCTTACAGCAGCAGCTAGGGAACGAATGACTGAACTCAGACAGAATGACTGGGAACAGTTTGTCAGTGTACTAGATTAACACACTCGTCTAAGCCAAACCTGAAAGGTATTAATCACTGGCAAGGAAGGCAAACAGGTATCTCAACCCAATCTACTGTAAAAGGCTAACGAATTACTCACGATAAATGCTCATACCTTTAGCTCTAACATGCTGCCACATAAAGCTAGGGATGTTTTATACAATTCCAAAGAAAGAAAAGATTCCTTTTTTTTTATGTTGGAGGCTCCAGTCACGGACAAAAGTCCACATCAATACCGGGCCTTAATTGAAATATAAAGAGAATCATGAAATGGAAAAAGAAAAGACAAGGGAAAGTATTTACAATTTTTTGAAAAAGTGAAAGATCTGTCTTTTGGAATGTGTCATGTCATAGTTATTGGAAAAGACAGAAGGTAGAGAGCTCCAAAGCTTCGACGTGTAGGGAAGGAAGCAGGTATCAAAACGACCCACACTTTAGTTGCTGATGGCCACATAACAATCATGTGACGCAGCAGCTTGCCAAGAATTGCGTGGTCTACACAAACTAGAACACTATGTCTTAGAATAGTGCCTTTTTGGGATAGATTTAAACAAACCTTGCAAGAAATGTCACAACTCCTTATTGTTAATAACAAGATATCTGAAATTTTAAGTTTGTATCCGCTTTTTGCATGTAGTCGGTAAACTAATGAAACTATGTAACGTATGTGATGGAGCTCATAAAACGAATCATCTTTGTAACATCCTATGTAATATCAACCCACTGGGGTCTGAATATGACCCTTAGTGACCTCTGTAATCCTTTTGCGCTACCGCTTACAGGGTAAGCATGGGGTGCACAATAAACTAGCCGGGGTTACCGGAACGAATCAGATCAATCCTCCATAGCACGTTTGCCAAAATCGAAGAAACTGACTTCTGTAGAATCTTCTCAACTATTCCAAAAACTTTCGTGGTCATAACCAACTCTGAGTGAGACACCAACCAACTCTGGCATTTCCACCAGGGAGGGAGATACGATCCAACTCTGGGTCCTCCCGCACCTCCCGTCCCGAGTAACAGATTCCTGGCGTTATAAGCGGCAATGCCCCGCCCCTCCTCCGCTCCAATCCAGCCCTTCCAGGGTTGCCCTCCCAAAACAGGCTTTGGACTTGCCCTGGGAAGGGACCCCCCTTCCCTGAGCCCTGGCATGGGCTCCACTCTCCTGGATCAGGCTCTCTCAAAGCCCTGGGAAGGGCCCTCACCGGCGTGGGGCGCCACCCGCCGCCGGAGAGGGTATCATGTCGTAATGAGAGGTTTCCCAGGCCACTCCACGGGGCCTCCGCCCGCCGCCCACTCCACACCATTGTTCCCGCCACTCACTCATGGTCAACATGTGCACGTCCAGGAGGTTGCCACTCATTATCTGGTCCATCTTCCCCACCATCTACCTCCAACCCTCATCTATGATGGGTGGGGGAGCCACTGTGACGTTCTGGGTTAAGGGGTTTTATGTCGTGCCTGGCAGTAATATATGGGACTCTGTAGTGAGGAATGCTGAAATAGGAACGATTTTGTCAAACGCTTACAGCTGATTAGTGGCTTATTTGCAGTATTTCCACTGTGGTTGTAGAGGTTCCCCTCCACCACACGGTATAGTGGTTCCCCTCCATCATACAGTATAGTGATTCCCCTCCACTCCACAGTGTGACGGTTTCCCCACCATACAGTGTAGTGGTTCCCCTCCAACATACAATGTAGTGGTCCCCCCTTCGGGTGTTGAGCGGGACCCCGGGTGGTCATGGGTCCCCGCCTCCTCTGCGATCACTCTCCTCATATACTCTCCTGCCGTCCCAAGAATCACTGGTCATTATCTGAGAAAGGTAATGATAACAACATGACAACTCCATAATCTGCTGACGACATGCAACCAACGCCTCATGTCAGACTACCCGAGCTGACCTGGGTACCCACTACACCTGCTGACCAATCATTACCAGTTGACCAGGCTACCAGGCAACACCTGGTGACCAGGATACCAGGCAACACCTGGTGACCAGGCTACCTGGCAACACCTGGTGATCATGAAGTGAGAGGCGTCCTGTGAGACATTATGAGCCACAACAAACGACGGAATGCCTGAGTGTTGTCCTGTGTGGACCACAGCCTCACAACGCCCGCACAATGACGCCTTCAGCCCCACCTCATCACATGTACTTGTACATCTATCAGATTATTTATACTAGCTTAGGGACCCCTTTCTTGAAAGGATCATGGTTTTACTTAAAGAACCCTTTCTTTGGAGTTTATGCAGCTGCATTACTACCAGTAGCAGGGAAATCACGGACTATTGTGAAATTCTTTGGCGAGAATGTTCTCCTTTTCGTCAACAAACGATGATTGCAGCCCAGTGAAGGCGAGCGACCTTCACTCACTTTTTATCCAAAGGCAGGCGAAGCTCAGTATCACTTACCGCACACACACACACACATATATATATATATATATATATATATATATATATATATATATATATATATATATATATAT
>JAYMFT010297353.1:0-10288 GCA_038088735.1 Panulirus argus | reverse complement strand
ATATATATATATATTGTCGATAAAATATTAATCAGATGTTTTGTGACTCTATTTGTATTTTCCAGTATGTTCATTTTGTGTTTTATTCAAGAGGAAGTTTTGTCAGTGTTTCTGCATATGGTTCATTGCCCAGAAAAGCATGTCCTCTTCACTGACGCGTCCCCTAAGATGGACCTCTACATTCAAAGTAAACATCTTCCAGAAGCGTTTGGTCTGTGTTCAATTCGCCTCGAAATGCAGGTACAAGAGTCGTGTCCTTCCTTCCTCTCTTGTTTCCGACAATCTGCTTTAGTATAGTATTCGTACCCTGTTGGAGGCGTATCTTTGTAGTGTATAAAAGATGATGATCTCAATTAGGAGTTTCCTTGTAGTTGCAGTTAACGTGAGCATTACAGGAGATAAAATCTCTCATCACACATCGACCAGACCAACAGACGTAAGATGAGGACTGGAGTATCACGCGACTGGTTCCAGAATGTGCCTTCCATTCCTGGGATTCAATCTTCCTAAAACACATTTATTCGTTCTGTTGACCAAGCCCGTAAATCGCTGTAAAATACAATCGCAAGAAACAGCATCCAAACGATAACCTTTCACTGAATTATGTTCCAGATATGTAAATCAATATTTGACAAACATCCCTCGTGTATCTCTCTTTCCCCAACTGCATTGCTTAACGCCAACAACATGATAGGAATAAGACATCTTTATCTTTTCTTTTTTCTTTTCATTCCGTGGCAAGATCAGATAATATTAAATTTCTCTCGAAACCCTGAGACGATTAAACACTTTTGAAAAAAAAATTTCTTGTAGTTGTTTACTCTCTGTTAAATCCTCATCCTTCAGCAACACACACTCCAGCCGAGGACGACGTGGGGAGGGATAAATCTAGAGGGATAACCACAGGGCACGTGGTAATTCCATTGTGAAATATCGGGGTCTGTGGTATAATCCGGACCTCATAAACAAGACAAAGCTCTCAATCAGGTGTCTGGGACCCGTCCCGTCCCCCCCCCCTCTCTGCTAAACACCAGGACACACACACACACACACACACACACACACACACACACCTGTCGTGTGAGCCAGTTGATGAAACAGGTAAATACAGGCGTCGACACCCAACGCTTCCTTGTGGTGTGTCACACCAGCCGTGGCTATAAGAGATGAGGGAATAAGGTGGAGTGGGTCCCTGGACGAGAGGGAGGAGGCCTTGTTTATGAGGGCTCCCGGGACAGTGCTTTATGAGTTATGAGACAGTGTGCCTGGTTTATGAGTGCGCTGGGGACATTGTTTTATGTTCTGGAAAAATATGACACATAGAACAATACTCGGTTTACAAGCTGGCCTGTGCAGTACTCTAAGGTGAATTTTGTTCTGCTGTTGCTTCAGAACTGATAGGCGTATTTTGCGTAACGGAGCGTTGAGCGTTGAGGTATATTGCTTAATGAGTAGAGGGTATATGAGAGCGTTAGGACCACTGTCCGTGATCTAGGAATTTATGAGGGCGGTGGGCATTATTCTAAGAATTAAGGAGCGTCCTGGGAAATCTGCGAGATGTATTGGCATATTATTTTATGAGCGTGGGGTATACGAGGGTGTTGGGACATTGTTTTATGAGGTAAGAACTTATGAGAGAACGAGGATAATTATTCCAGTCTTCTCATAAATTCTTAAAGCTTTATAATATTTCATGCATTTAGATACTGTCTTATGAGCTATGAGTTTAATGAGTGGTGGGACATCCTTTTACATGGTGGAATATTGCACGAGCCAGAAGTTTATGAGTTTATGAGAGGCCTGGGATATCAATGAATGAGACAGGCCTGTATTAGTGTTTGGACATCATTGTTTTTTTGAGCTGGAGGTTTATGAGATTTCTGGGATATTGTTTTATGATCTCAGTCATCACTATAAGTTCGGAGTGTATAAGAGTGTTTAGACATTACTTTATGAGGTGAGAGTTTATGAGAGTGGTAGGACATCATTTCGTGGGTGTAGGAGGATTGAATCGTGAGTTAGGATTTAAAAAGTGTGGTGGGACATTGTTTTTTTATGAGTTAGGAGCTTGTAAAAGCACATGGATATCTTTTTACATGCTGGGACATTGTCTTAAAAGCTGAGTTTAAATGATTTTTTGTAGTTCTTTGTACTTACAGTTAAAGTCTGTGAGTAACTATACGCTGAATAACGTAATAGAGCAGATAATTCAAATATAAAGTATGTTCAGTCTCCCTGATAAGAATAATCAGTCTGTACGTAAACCTCGGCAGCCGAGCACAGAGTCTCCATAATGGAGAGAGAGAGAGAGAGAAAGAGAGAGAGAGAGAGAGAGAGAGAGAGAGAGAGCTTAGTGGCCAGGGGAGGGGCGAATGTGGCATTAGCTGGGAGGATCAAGTTGCCGGGAGTAAATGAAAAGAGCTGGTGGTAGGTACAGAGGATGACTGTGGTGGGGGCCCTGTGGTGGGAGAGGTGGGGGGGGGCAGCTTCCATAGTGGCCTGCCTGTGGGGCCCCAGACAGACGTAGTGACCCCCACACAGTGTATGGAGGCGGTGCGCGCCTGCCTCCCGCCGGGGTGACCATGCTGCTGGTGGCCCCAAGCCAGAACGTGACCTTGACACGGCAGGGCGGGGGGGGTGTGGCACCAGGCCGGGGTTATCCTGCCTGGCAAGCAGAAGTAAAAAGCTTTTATCGTTAGCGTGCCATCATACTGAAGAGAAACACAAAGGAATTCAAACGAAAGTTGACCACTGGGTCCTGACGAGGCTGTTTGCTATAGTAGTAAGGATCAGGAACTTACTGTTTAGTGTGTTAAGGGTAAGAATATATACAGAAGGTTCATAGAGAAAAGCCTGTTCTTAAGGTATCTGTGGTATTGCTTTCAACTACTCTTGTTAACAATTCTGTTGAAGAAAAAGTACGCCTCACTCGAGGTAAAATTTTTTATCCACAAGTTTCAAATCAAACGAATCTATCCGTAAGTAACTTCCTAGACCGAGATTATAGAAACCTTTGATAATTTTGAATACCTGGATTAGATCACCTCTCAACCTTCTCTTTTCTAAGCCTGATAGATTTAAGTTTTTAGTCGGCTCTCATAAGACTTGTATCGCGGTCCGGGAATCTTCTTAGTAGCTCACCTTTGTACTCTCTCCATTCTCTCTATGTCTTTTTTCAAGTAGGGTGGCCAAAACTGAACACAGTATTCATAGCGGAGGTGCACCAGTGAATTTGCCACCTTTGGACCCAGTCCATCAGTATAACTATGTCAGTTTGATGATACAGATGTTCAATTCCTGTTGTAGATTCATTTTCAACTTAGTATCGTCTGCGAACTTTGATATCTTACAATGCAGTCCATTACCAACATCGATATTGTACATATGAGATAGAGACCTGATCCCAAGACAGATCCTTGTCGCACACCACTTGTTACGTCTAACCATTCTAAGGCTTGACCATTAATCACTATTCTTTGTTTACAGCCATTCAACAAATTTCTTAACCACTGCTTATATGTGTATATGTATGTATTTATGTATTATATGTGTATGTATGTGTGTTTTGCGTAACTATCTATACCTGTGTAATGCTGTTTATGCTGATGGCTATCGCGTGACAGTCCTATTATTCCTCAAGCTGTGTTGTATGTCAGTTGCCTGATGAAAACGTTTGAGGCTTACGCGTCTCACTCTGGAGAGGGCTGAAGTTGGTAACCTGACGCTGCTTTACCGTCCACTGTTCCCTGGTGGATGAGTTGACCCCGCCCCTAGCCACACCCTAGAGGGCTTCCACAGTAACCCATGCCCTCTACCTGCCCATACCCACGCCCTGGCTAGGATCCTGGACATACCCTGACCAAGGATCTTGGCTTAAATCTTGACTTAATGCCAAGTCTAGGCCACACCCTAAACACAATGCCCTCGGAATGCTCATAGCCACACCCTGCCTATGTCACCTACCTACGTTATTTCCCCTGGACAGACCATAATCAAACCCCCATGCTTAGTGATTTCCACCGTGGTATCAGCTTTTTGCCCCAAACCCACATCTCGGCCGAGTTACGCATATCATCCTTACTCAGTTCCCAATCCTTGGCCATCTCACTCCACATTCAGCCACATCCTCATCATACCCACAACATATACTCTCATGCATGTCCTTCTTCCCCCCTAACCCCTTGCCCACCCCCGGCTCCAGACACCATGAGAAGGGGCCCACCTGTGCACACTCACGTCCTCGTCCGGGGTTCCTGTAAGCTGAGAAGTCTCTCGCTTCCCGGTTTTCCTGGGCGGTATGGCCCGCCCCTCCCACAGGGCCGCCCTCCACCACCCTCCACCTGGCCTGGCTGAGGCGAGGGTTGTGCTGCCTCCTGGTGTATCACTGGTATACCGAGGGAGTATGTGCTCACTGTGGCTCATGAGCGCACTTCCCAAACGTAGACATTGATACATATATATAGACACCAGTATATACATACACGGATGCCTCCCCTCCGTACACATACATTTGATATAACGAAGTAAAACGCCTTAACTACGGAAAGAGGACGCTCTCTTATGCAGAGTCTTAAATTTCATAGTATATCATTGATGTCCAGTGTCCTGAGATTAGATTTCTTACCAGAAACCTGCATCAGACGTCGCTAGTGGAAGAAGAAAGATTCAGTCTATTCCATCCGTCTAAAGACCTCCTCCGGCACTTGGCGTCACACGAATAACGTACAGAGAACTGTCAAACAAAAAATGACATACTGGCATTCGTTGGGCAGAGAAATGTTTGAGTATCAAAAAAAAAAAAAAAAAAAAACAGAGGCCCATACCAGCAGTGAGCAGGAGAGAGAAACTGAAGGCTACTCAAGCAGTAATCAGCAGAAGAGTACAATTATTCACCGTGTCCTTGCTTTCTACTAATCACCCAAGCGATGAACAGTACATAGGGAAGGACATGACACGGCACAGAGAAATCTAATTTATGGTTTCCTTACCCCAGCAACTTGCCAAGATACCGAGTCGCAAGTGTAGCAGGGAAGAACGAGCGATGGAACGACAGCACCGGGGGAAACGACGTAAATCAAAGCAGACAGACAGACAGACAGGATCAAGGCAGAGACACGGGCATTATTGCAGGGAAGGTCAGTACCGTGGGGGTCTTCCCTCCCTCCCCCTTCCCCAGATCCACTAGCATCCCCTCCCCCCTTCCCCTCCCGTTACATAATCCCAGGCACAAGCCACGCCTCGCCCCCAGGCCTGCCACAAACCTTCACTTACTTTAACACCAGTTATTCCTGTGCCCTTAATCGCTCCTCTACTTGCTAGCCTCTGGCTCAGCGCCTCACTCGTTCCTCTGGTGGGTGCCTTTTCCCTTCTACGGGAGGAGGAGGAGGCAAACCGCGTTTTAGTGAAAGTGGCTGTACAGTCCTGTGGTGATTTCACTGAGAAATTGAAATCCTATGTAGTTTTGATAGAACATAGAACGCGTTGATCATTGATACATGCACGAAGGAATAGTCACAGTCGTTCTGATGGCAATAAGAGGAGATAGGCAACAATGTTGGAACGTACGTTAGTTAAATCAACTGTATACCTCACCTTTCATACTAAATTGCGAACTCTTTCAGTTGTTAAGGGCAGGTGATAACCATCTTGGCTGCGGCCCTGAATTAGAACCGCAGCTGCGCTGTTCATAGCATGTGTCAGACGACGTCACGTGACACACGAAGAGTGTGAGCTGCTCTCGTGTGGTGAAAGCTCGTCTTAACGAGAATGTTTGTGTCTGTTTGCATCAGCAGCAGACAGGCACACGACTTGAATCTGTTTTCTTACTTAATATTGTGCATTTTGAATGGATTTACCCTGAGTTCAGACTTCAATTTTCTGAATTCTAAGTCCCCTTGGTCGGTGTCGAGTATTCTCAGATTTCACTGAAGCTTGAAACTTATGAAAACAACAGGAATCCGACTGAAAATTAATAATAATCTGATGAAACCCTTGAGATCTGGCGCGTCCGTCTGAATTCTGTTTCACTCTCCATACTTGAGTCTTGATCGAATTACCCCGAAATCTGGTGGAATCCTTCGACGCCGTAACACCGTCTTAACCCCAGCACAGCCATTCACAACGTCCTTACCTTCAGCAACTACACTGATAACGAACTACATAGTACATTGTGCAAGGGAGCTGGGATTTCTGACCCGTGCAGTCGGGAAGCTATTGCATCTGGTTTAGAAAGGTCGAGTCAATGTGGTTACGGAGTTTAGATCATGGATATGTTGTTATGCCTTTTCACTGCTGTTCGGCATTTTCGTTTTTGCGTTTCGTGAGGGAATCGTGTTGGTTAGTGTGGGAAACATGATGGATTGTGAAGGGAACAAGGTAGTCTGTGGGGTAAAATGTAGCGGTATATGTTGGAGCCAAGATAAGGAAGACCTACTGGTTTGTGAGAGATGGAGACGCTCTGATTTATGAGCAAGAAATGCTGGGATTATGATAAAGACGTATTGCTCTGTAGGAGACGGATGTGTGCCGGTATGTGAGGAGGACAAATGGCTTATGAAGGGGATGTACTGGACTGCAAGAGAGGGTGGTTCTTCGGGTGTGGGTGGGATGGAAGCACGCTTGTCCGTGAGGGATACAAACTGGTTTTAAAGAGGAACGTGTTGCCTTATGAGAAAAGCATATGATTCCCGGTTTATGCATTTGGGAAGAGAGATTTACATCCGTAAGGACCCCACCTCTTCAGCTCGCATTTGTATCATACAAACGTAAATTTTTCCATTTTTGATTCCACGTTGCTTAACTCCTTCCATGTGAGTATTTACCTGTGTTCCCATTGTCCATCCTGATTGCTGTCTGTTCCATTGTCCTGTAGCGTCAGATACATATGTACCTCCTCTAATTTTCAAAGCATCGACTTATGTTAATATCATCATGTTTCGCGAGATATGTACGCCTGGCTATCCTGTCTCCCCTTATTCTCCTTCCTAATAGGATGGCCAGGTCGAGGACCTCACTCCTTTCCTCGTATCTCATTTCATTTTATTCCAGCAGCATCCACGTCGCATTCCGTCGGACCTTCACTAGCAGTGGTGTGTTCACTCAAGTGAGGAGGCCAAGTAGCTGGTGAATATTCTAAATAAGTTCCGAACAGGAGTCGTTTTTAAACTTTCTTGAACATCTCATTGGCCATGTACCGGCAGACATTTTCGACAGTGGTTAAAACTTATTGGTTTTTCTCTCCCGATGATAACATCAGCAAGATGTCAACTCCAAGTCCACTTTCACAGTTTGATTCTTACATCTTCTTTCCACCTGTTGGTATTCACAGTCTTATACTTATATCTTCTTTCCACAGTCTAGCCTCTTGACACTCTCTTCGCCATCTTCATTTCTTTGTGATTATTTTAGGCTCCATCTAAGCACAACTACATCTTATCTGGGTCTCTTTGCAACATGTTGTACGCTCTACTACTTCGCACTTCTTCCATGATTTTGGTATATTCAGTATAAGTACTCAGGTATAGATAATGTCTTCCTCGTAGGTCATTTACATAGATCAGAAGCTGGAATGGTCCCAACGGTAAGCCCTAAGGAACTCCACTTACTATCCTCGACCAGTATGTTTTAGTAACTGATATTACTCTCAATAGCTATTGGTCTCTGGGCCAGAATCCCTCCCGTGTCTCAAACACACAAAAATTCTGAAAGGACGAATTTAGTTCCACAGTGGAGTCAACTTATCTCCCAGTTGAGATAACCTAGTATGTTGATGGCCAACTTGGTTCCTTTGAGCACGATGACTTTCAGCAGGATGAGATAGCCTCAGCCTCCAAAGCAGGATAAATCAACTCCTTTACAACATGGAGTACATTATCCACACCTTTCCAGCGAAATAACTGAGCTTATTAAACAAGAAAACTTAACCTACTTAGCCAACGCTAACTGGCGTTACTGTGCTACCGGGTTGAAGAGAAGTCTATCACGTTGCGACTCTTGATTATGATGACCTGACCTTTGACCCAACCCTTAAGGGTCGGACCAGAAGCCAAAGCCATCTGACCGTCGTGCTCAAGGGTCGTACCGTCGTGCTCAAGGGTCGTGTAATCGTGCGCATCTCTCTCTCTCTCTCTCTCTGCAACCCACAATAACGTCTGATCTAGTCCTTGATTACGCCTCGCCTGCCTACGATGCCCCTGGCCACTCCCAGTTGCACCGTAGCCAGTCTGGAGGTCCAGCCATGTCCTACTTTCTTTCCGTCAATATATTTCACGTAGGGCGCCACGCCCTCCCATCATCTCGGCTGCGGCTGCCCAACTCCTGCCTTTCACGCAGGATAATTATGCTGTGCAGTGACCGTGAAGACTCGTAAAAATAGGAATGGGCAGTACCCCTCTGGGCATGTGATCAACATTTGCAACTTGACAGCTCACCTTCGGATGGAGGGGAAAAAATAATGCTGTTGATATGTTAATATGGTAATCGGGAAGTATGATTAGGTTCACTTTACGAAATGATGCTCACTACGTGTCCGCCCATTACATGCACATTATATAGGACCTCGAGCTCTTTTTATGGACCCGTTGTAAATTTGCCTCACATTACAGCAAGGAATTATCTGTCCGTGCTATGTCTTGGCACCGTAAATGCCCACTGGACGCAAAAGAATTAGAACTACAGAAGAACTTGAGGAACCAAAGTGAGGCTGGCTCCTCCTCCGACGCTCCCTGCTGACGAAGTCATCGTCGTCGGTAGTTGGAAATACGTATTCTTTAATTACCGGGACCGACACCTGTAACACTGGCGGAATCGATCCCATTCATCAGCCCTCCGCGTCCCGCTCGTTAATGAAAGCCATTGATCAGCGCCCCTGTGGCGGCCCCAGACGTCAGCCACCACGACCACCAGTTCGACGTCTTCTTCCTCCCCCCCAGCGCCTCAACGCCTCTTAGCAACGTGATCCTCCTCCCTCGCAGTGACACAACCACACCAGAACCATCCAGAGAGGCTAGTTCAGCGTAGGCCTACGTTTCCTCGGCTTAACGACCAGGAGAGAAGCAGCGGGAACCCATATCTTTTTTGCCATCTTTTCCAGAACCCTTTCAAGCTGAGCAGCGGGACGCGGCACGCACGGGTTATTGACTTTTATGCGAGTAATTAATCAAACTGGGGCGCTGGCGAGGCTGGCCGCCCGCTCATATTGTTTACGGCGCCGGAGTGAATATTAAAGGCCCGTGAGACAGTGGGGAATCTGGGGCTGCCCGCTGACTACCTGCCCCAGGCCATGGTTCCCTCCGACACGCTGGCTGGCGGCTGACTCGACTGACTGGCTGGTCGGGTGTATGGCTGGTTGACTGGCTGGCTGGCTAGCTGGCTGGCTGACTTGACTGGCTGGCTGGCTGGCTGGTCGGGTGTATGGCTGGTAGACTAGCCAGCTGGCTGGTAGCTTGTATGGCACGTCCCTGGCAACTTGGTTATGTGGTTGTCTGAGTGGTTGGGTGGTTGTATGGCTGGATGACTGGTTGTGTGGTTGACTGACTGGCTCAGTGGTCGTCTGCACAACTTCCTTCCTCGTCTGGCTCGCGGGTTTGCTCTGGCGTTGTCCCTGTAGCAGAATGTGTGACGGCATGCGTGAGTATCTGACTGTGTGACGCGGGCTGTATGTGTGCTGTTGACTGATTGGTTGGTTACCTGATTATCTGGCTTGTTGGCTGGACTGAATATATGGTTAGCTGACCGGTTGGCTGGCTGGTTACTTAGCTAGCCGACGGTTTGGTTGGCTGTCTTTTCGGTTCTTTAACTGGCTTGTTGACTTCTTCCCTAGCTTGGGACACTGTCTAGCTGCCGAGTTGGTTGGCAGTTGTTTAGTTAATTGCTAACTGTCTTTCCTGTTAGTGTGTTGGCTGTTTGTTTGATGAGCTAACTGTTTAGCTAAATAATTAACTGGCTGTCTGGCTAGCTGGCTTGTTTTACACCCATCTACGGTCCTCTCTGTGTAGTTAGCTCTGAATCTTGGAGTCTAAGTATTCTCTGTATTTGTCTCCCTTTTCAGTCTGTGTCTAAAACTGCTTTCTTTCTTCAGTATTTTCTCTTGACCTCTTGTCTGTTTGTTTCTCTCTCTGTTCCGTATTTATTTCTGTCTGAATATGGATTTGCTTTCAGTCACCACCGTGACTGGTTTAATCGTCACCTATTGTTAGAACTCTGCTCTCCTGATCTCTCTCTCTCTCTCTCTCTCTCTCTCTCTCTCTCTCTCTCTCTCTCTCTCTCTCTCTCTCTCTTTCTCTCTCTC
>JAYMFT010297342.1:0-10288 GCA_038088735.1 Panulirus argus | reverse complement strand
AGAAGTTGTTAGAGATGCCCTTAGCTAAAGACCAGAAAGACCTATCCATGGATGACGAGGAGAGGTTATCACACTTCTTTTGAATAAAGGAACACTCCACCCCATGGATAACTCGCTTGCAGCAATTATGGGCAGTGATAAAAGCTGAATGGGAGCCAGAGGTAGGAGAGTTTTTCCATGCCCAATATGCCTGATCCCTTGCCTGAATGGCCTCGGAACATGAACATTTGAACCATGGATTGGATGAAGTAGTCTAGGTGAAAGATGGGATAAATGCCCCCATACAAGCAAGAATAACCTTTGTTATGCGTTTGGCAGAGACAGAAGCATCACCTCATAAGAGACTGTAATTTACCCAGGGAAAGTCAGAAAAGAAGTTACATAAGTTATTTCAGTTAACTTTGTTCAGGTGCCAGTATTTACGCCTAGAAGGGGCTGCTGGAGGGGGAGGTGCTGTTAGAATAAATATATTTATGAGAGTATGATCAGATGAACCAATTGGAGGTGAGACTGTGTATTTACAGTGAGATGGATTGGAGGTGAAAAACAAATCCAGAATATTAGGAGAGTGGTCATAGTAGTCAGGTGTATGGGTAGGGTGGGAGATAATTTGCTCTAAATCACTGAGAATGGAGAATGTGAGGGCTTCAATCCCTCCACCATCCATATGGAAGGGATTCAACCATTCCCTATGGTGAACACTGTAATCCCTGAGGTAGAGGATCTCGGCTTGTGGGTGAGAGGATGTCACTGTCTCATGGCACAAGTTTAGACAATCGATGAAGGATACAAAATTTGTAGAATTAGGAGAGCAATAGGTGAAACAGAGGACAAGTGTGGTAGTAGGGAGACAGACTTTGAGCCACATAGCATCAAAGTTTGGGGATTCAAGGTACTTGAGGCGTGAAACAGGTGTGTTTTTGTTGGAATAAGCTCAAACACCACCTTTGAATCGGAAACATGAGTGGAGATTATATTTAGATATGAAAAAGGGACCGGTGAGAACATTATTAGACAACTGTGTCTCAGACAGAAGTAAGATATTAGGAGAGGTACTAGAAAGATGGTGTTCAACTGAAGAAAGGTTACTAGAGACCACGAATGTTAGTATAGTGAACAGAAAAAGAGGAAGGTCTCACAGAGAGGGAAAAGTCATGGAAGGGGCCAGTACTACTACTGCTAGAGCCCTCCCTCTCACTGGCAGCAGAGTCAGGCTGAAACCCAGAGATTATTAACACCCCAGGATGCCGGGGACCAGGGGGCCACTGATTTGACAGACTATGTCATGATGATGCTGATGAATGTTAGAGTGGATAAGAAATGACAAGAGTACTTATGTGAAAAAAGTAATAATAAGAAGCAAGGTATGATTACATATGTGGCATTTGTAAGAAGAGGATGGCAGGACTAGCCCGGTACTCCCCTTTTGATGAGACAAGAATTAAGACTAGCAATCCTGACATAGAGAGTGTAGGATGGTTCTGGGCACCAATTTAATGCTCCTCAGTCAGGACGGCAGCACTACCCTGGACGGCTGTTGTCAACAACCTACTACCTTTATGGTTGCTCCAAGGGTAGGGGATGGGATAATCCTTGAGTTAGCTCGGGTATTGGGAAGGGCCAATACACTGTCACCTAAGCCCTCCCTCTCACTGGTGGCAGAGTCACACGATAAAGTCTAGTCAGAGGTATATACCATAAATTTGCAGGGGTCATGGAAGGGGCTATTACTCTACTACCTGGGCCCTCCCTCTCAATGGCAGTAGAGTTTGTGTGGAAATCAGTCACACAAGGGATGAGAATGATACCACCAACTTCTCAGAACCAGTAAAGCTTAAGGAATTCTCTTCCTTTCATCTTCCAATCATCAAGAATTAGGTTTATAAATACCTAAGGAGCTCAGTTTAATTTCTACATCATTTTTCAAACTTCACTTCTACTTTCACCCGAGTTAGTTTTGAATGAGGCATATGTTTGGCTGTGTCATGGGGCTTCTATAAAACAAAATTACACAAATCAGAAATATTCCTAAGATGTACTCGTAAGAATACCCTCAACTGCCACATCACACTTTTGCATTCATATCCCCACCATGAGGACCAGATTCCTAGCTTAAAAAAAATGTTGAAAACCTGCTGAAGCACTGGAAAACTCCATTCGCTTCCTGGTGCATAATACCTGAAACTATATTAGTCATAGTAGTATTCTAAAAGTAGTTTGAGAATATTATTGGATATAATGAACAGAATGCACTTCACTTTGCCACTTTGGAAAGTTTAGCAGCAAACACCTGGAGTCACAAAAATTGATGACTGTGTATCATTATGATTCACCAGATGCCTTATGGTTAAGAAAAACAATTATTTGGCTGTATTCAATTGCATAAACTTGTTATGGCTTTGAATTTAATGCTGCATGGCCTAGTGATTCTCAATAATCTAAAATATGACAATAATGATTGTGAAACAAAATCATAAAATACTTAGAAATGGAGAAAGTTGAAAGTGAATGTGAATAAAAGCAAGGTTATTAGGTTCAGCAGGGTTGAATGATAGTTTAGCTGGAGTGTAAGTTTGAACAGAAAAAAACTGGAGGAAGTTAAGTGATTTAGATATCTGAAAGTGGAAATGGCAGAGCACTGAAAGGAACAATGGAAGGGGAAGCGAGTCATGGAGTTGAGGCAGGAAGCAAAGATTTTGGGAGTGCTGAAGAATATGAGGAAACAGAATGTTATCTGAAAGGGCAAAAATGGGTATGTTTGTAGGAACAGTAGTTCCAACAATTGATGTGAGGCATGGGCTATGGGTAAGGCTGTGTGGAGTAGAGTGGATGTGATGGAAATGAAATGTTGAGGACAATATGTGGTGTGAGGTGGTTTGATCGAGTAAGTAATGAAAGAGTGAGAAAAATGAGAAAATGAGAAAGCAGAAGAGTGTGTGCTGAAGTGGTGTAGACATATGCAGAGAATATGCGAGAAAAGGTTGACAAAGACAAAGAGGATATATGCATCGACAAAGAGGATATATGCATCAAAGGTCGAGGGAACAAGGTGAATAGGGAGACCAAATTGGAGATGGAAGGATGGAGTGAAAAAGATTTTCAGTGATCGAGGCCTGAACATGAGAGAGTGAATCGAAACGATGTGGTGTATTGGGGTTGATGTGCTGCCAATGGACTAAACCAAGGCATTTGATGCATTCATGGTAAACCATGGAAAGGTCTGTGGGCCCTGGTTGTGGATAGGGAGCTGTTGTTTAGGTGCAATGTACAAGAGAGCTAAAGAACGGATGTGAGCATATGTGGCCTTTCTTCATCTGTTCCTGGCACTACCTCGCTAATGCAGGAAACAGTGATCAAGTATGAAATAAATAAAAAGCTGAAATAATATGAACTGCATTGGTCAGATGGACTACCTACATTATAATATATGTTTTTCACTTAGTCTACTTCAATCTCCTTGTATTTCAGTGTTGAGGGAGTAAAATTCTTACCTGAATAACATAGAAAATATGGGAAACTTAGGTTGCTAGGAGAAGTTATGTGAGGTTTTGCATTGATTCTCTTGATTTATAAGAGATTTTTGCTTATTTTTGCCCCACAGTTCTCTCTAAACATCATAAACCTCACTATAAACACATTCACAATTGTAAGATATAAAGTTCCAAATCCCATTTCCCCAATTAAATCACTTCTATTAAGTATAAATAGTTCACTACTATATGTTTCTTCAAACCCACACGTTATTTCCGTGGTACTCCTGAATTAGTATTTCAAGTAATAATTTACCCAAAATATCATTACAATGAACAAGGTGCCATTCTAATGCAAGAGTGAAGGGGGATCAGCTAGTGTAAACCCTAGATAATAACATGGCAACTTTCTAACAAGTTTATTATGGCACCTTTTCTATTACATTTAGGCAACATCTCCATTAATAGTACCATATACAACCAGCCTAACTTAATTGCAAACTAAGTACTCAAATTTACAGTGATTCATACTTATCACACTCATAATTTTTCCTTATATGTAATATTTATTAACAACTTTACTGGTACTAAGTACCATCATTACCACATACCACTCAGCCGACCTCTCAATGCACCTGTATGTGTACAAGTTCCTTACTACTAGTTACACCTTTCAAACTACTGTTTAGGCTATTGTGTGATCTCACAATTACTTTCGCCATTCAATAGGACTCAGACATCTCTCAACATAATAACAAAAGTGGCATGAGGTACCGCTCACCTTAATAGTTTGCCCTTTTATTACGCACAAAATCTTGCTGGGTCAAGCCCAAGCATCCCAGATACACATAGGTGCCTCGAGTTCCATGACCCCTCAACTACTGTTTGCTCTTGGGGCTCTTGGACAATAAACTGTTTTACAAATGTGTTTCCTTACACTAAATCACTTTCATGGAATGTTATGAGATGGAATTTTGTTATAATACCCTTTAAAATTACCTTTCGATATAAACTCCTTATTGGTAGGGTTATAAGGGAGAGAGATGTGAGGTTAAATGACAACACTATAATACTGGCAAAGAAGGAAATCAAAGAATGTTCACCTTTAACGTTTAAAGACTGCATCTGTGATGAAGTTCTCGATATTATTACAAAATATTACAAAAAACATGAACAGTATTCTACATATATCTATCATGTTTTTCCATTTGATTACATAGTAAAGAGTGAATTCAGATGTCTAAAAAGTTAACAAAATCTTACCTTGGGCAGGAAAGGTATCATAATCATTATTACAAGCCCTAAATCTATAAAGATATCCGAACTCAACCCATATTTGCAAAAATCGGATTATCATATTCAAACGTTATGAGAATATGGTGGTATTCAGTGGGATAATAAAATATAATAGATATTTCTACAGTGTTCATGTAAGTTTTCTTGTTGTATTACAGCATCATTCGCTTTGTATACTGACATGTGAACCAAATGAAGCTCTATATAATCCTAAGTGAATGTTTTTGGTCAGCCGTTGGGACGTCATAAGTGTCCTCCTCTATTTGTTTACTAATTGCTCCTTTAATACAAAAATATATTTCTTACATTCTTCTGTAATAATTTTTTTCTTTACTTGGCAACTTCCCTCTGCTTAAAAAGCCCTGCCCACTTGAATATAATAATTGATCGAACTGCAGGTGCTACACCTAAAATCCCATACCCTAGTGCAACAATGCATTCCTGAAAATATTGTTGATTTCAGCCATCTAAAAAATGGTGTCGAAAATTGGAAATTGCATGCATCTATGCGAAATCAGTATGTTATACTTGTCATCGCCACAATTGAATCACTTATTCGGAAAAAAAAAAAAATAATCCTAATTATGCAGAATTATCTTATTTTCCAAAGATAATAGAATGGAGACACTATAGTGCAACTTTACCCAAAATTTAGTACAAGACAATGTCACTGGAGAAAGAAACAAATAACATACCAATATTTGTAATATCTGTTGGAAGTCAAGTCTGTTGTAGTTTACATTGTTTTGATGAAGGATACAAGACTAAATGATTATATTTGGGCTATGGCTTAACATATTTAAATGTAATAAACAAAAGTGACTTATTTTCATTACTGAAGAGAATATCTAAATTGTCTACAAATTTCACATATACTCATATGAAAGGACAAGGAAGACGAACTCGAATAATCATGTCTGTTTGTCTCTAAAAACCTATTACACCCATAACCAACCTTCCACTGGTGATTGAACTATTTGTGACTAATCTGTTGTCCAGCATTGCTATAGAGTGCGAATCTGTTGTCTATCATTTTAATAAGATTGAATAAAAAGCATGCAGGAAATCACCTCGAGAGCATCTCAGGAAATGACCCCTCGCTTTTGTAAAGTTAGGTTGTACTTCATGAGGTCTTGCTTTTGCAATGGTACCTCTATTTTTCTATTGGTGTATCAAATCTCATGTACTGTAGTTTGTTATGTAAAGTTATTTCAGTTTTTCATATGATGTTATCTTTCTTCTTGCCATCTTTCTCTCATTTTTCAAAATCTATAAATTCAGTTCTTTCACATTTCCAATAAAGAGTTGTCCATTTTCCAATTTTGTTGTTTTACATACAATTTTGAAAGGATGACTCCCTTCTTTCTTCTCAATATTCCAGGCACCGTCAAATTAAATGTAAATTTTCCTTTTTTGCTCCACCTTTATCACAATATCTATCCCCACCAGAAAATTTATTTTAGTTATCTAACAGTAAATAATTTGATCTACATTTATAGGACATAACAGATGATTCTTATTGTCCTCTTATATCATCTTTCCATATCAAGTAGTTCCAAATTTATTTCATCTCTATTTTTCTGCATCCCATTTTTATCACTTTTGTTTTTATTTCTTTTTTTTGTCATTTCATGAATCTTGTCAATCTATCTTTGTTTTTTGAAGGTACTTTTCTGTCACTTATATTAATTTTTCTTTTTCTTCTCTTATTTCTTCTAAGCAGTGTATTCCCATTTTCATTCATAATATACTTTAAATATGTCATCTATCCTAAAATTCTTGTTTCCTCCAACAGCTAAGGCACCTATTTCTCTTTTTAATGTGGTCTCCAGAGCATATTTTGGTGCTCCTAATATTTGTCTATATATAGTATTTTGAACTTTTAAAGTAGCTATATCAGTCTGAGTCAAGTTGGTAACATTTGAGCCACATCAGATGGTTGGTAAAGCCATACTTTTCCAAGATGTCAGTTATATTAGGGTTTTGATCATAAGAAGAAATCTGAGGATACTTGAAGTAAAAAAACTATTCTATCTATATCTCTGATGCCTGTTCCTTTCTAGAACTTCCCCAAAGGGGTGGCCACGGCAATAGTTTCCATAATTTGTGAACACCACTGCCGGTTATCAGCCTTTAATGCCTCACCCTTTACAGGCCACTGGCAGAGAAAAAGTCCAGAGGAGTGATTGAGGAGGCTCCTACCTAATGCTCCCACTGATAACTTCTACTTAAAGTTTCTATCTAATGCTCCTACCTAAATTTTCCTACTTACTACTATCTATTGCTCCTACCATTTTGCCAAAAGGCAGAGTTAACACAAATCGCTCACCACAGGAAAATCTGGAGTTACAAAGAATGAGCTGTGTGAGTTTAAGTTTTGTCATATGTTATGTGTGACGGGAGAGATTCTATGTTCATGGATAGAATGCCAGTAGTCCGCGTGCAGGTAAGGCATAAAGAAAAGACAGCTACCTGTGTCAGAGGAGTTCAACTTGACAACCACTGAAGTGCTGGCTCACCTCACAGCCATCAGAAACCCTCCCAATACCCAGGTGAGTAGTACTGGTAGTATACCTTTCTGGTCACTGGCTGCCTACCAACTACTACCTACTACAATGTAAAAAGAAAAAATAAAATTATAGAAAAAAAATCAACAGACTATACGGACTTGCATAGTAACCAAAGTTTACGATAATTTTTAACATTCAGGTCAAAATATACCAGACACACAAAATTGAGCACAACATCAACTGCTGATAAATTTAAAAAACCACAACAGACCAAGTGACCATTTGTCTCTTTCTCCAACCTCACCACAGGACGTCATTTCATGCCACTCACATCAGCACATACCATTATTCTTAGTATGTTTCTACCATAAATTTTGGCTGCTACACAAGGTTAGGGGAGGTTTCCATTGGTCATTGTAATATATCTTTACAGGTATCTAATCTACTTTAACTAACCAGTTATTTTTTCTCGTATTCACAACCCTCACTCTTATCACCATAATTGTTACTGGAGAATGAATTATAATGTGCCAAATGACACACTGCAATTTTTATTCTGTTTTCTAAAACTGCTTTAATACTGTACCTCAAAAGTAATAAATATTATCCTTTTATTTTTCAGGTGTAGGTAAACTGATTATTGAACCAATTCGCAGAAGCAGATTGCAAATGACCATAACAATGACAAATTTTGCAAACACTGTACTGTGATTTCAGAAATCAGGTCAATATCAGTTGCTAAGGAAAGTTAGCAGAGGCTTTCATAGCTTGTGTTTCACTGGTACTTAAATGAGTTAACACCACATTTTTCCTATTGTTTTTGATTTTTATACACATTAATGTATAATTATGAACAGATGCTTCACATCAAACTCTGCAACTCTCAACTTGCCCAAAAGATTACACTGCCATTGAAGAGGAAAATTAAATGCCCAAGGCTAATTTAATGTGTATCTTATCTGATAATTATTTTTTTCTTCTTCTCTAATGAATGAGTCATTAGCAAGGAGGGCTATTAACCTCAGGAAAAATGAGCTTCAAAATAATAAAGTTTGTGAAATATATCTAGGCACCCACTGAACCTTTGAAACTTTCATTAAGTACTCCTAAAAATCCTAACTTGTACTACAGTTTAATTCCTTATATGCAAGATGACACTGTTTCTCATCTCTCTAAACCCATAAGATCAAACATTTGTAGACATAATTCATCTCTGTACAGAAATATACAGCTGTGAGGATAAAAAAATATGTGGAATAATTAAGTATCTGAAACAACTGTGTAAATCAAGTGAACATAGCAAACCTCACCTGACCTCCCATAGCTGCCACCCATTTGACTTGTATTCCTTTCTGAGTGATTCATTCGATGTTCCAAAATAAACTTGAGTTAGAAATTGCAGCATTAAATCTTATCAGTATTTGCACTTGATCAATTCTATGATATTCTCATCCTTTGGTTGAATAACAGATACACTTAGGTTAAAAATACAATCCAACCACATTTAATTGTACTATCATACACTCTCCTTGTAAACAATCACTCTTACATTCTTTCCATACACCCAAATCCCCTTAAAGTATCACACTTCACCCATTCTACCACTCCACAATTCACTCTCTCTGTATTCCTTGCCATATCACATCTTTCATACACCCTTTCATTTCTTTTTTCATTCCATCTAGTCACACCACATGCTCTTCTTTAATAGCTCAATTCCACAGCCTGGATTCTTGACCTCTGTGCCTCATTCCATGTCCATGTTTCGGCTGCATAGGTCAGGATTGGGAGGACTATGTTGTCCCTTAATCCTCTCTTCACTTCTATACTTACACCTCTGTCCTTCATTATTCTATTAAGGGACTTAATGACTCTTCTACCCTGTACTGCTATCTCCCTTATCTCTCTTTCAGTATCACCACACTTATCCAAGACAGCTCCCAGGTACTTAAATTCCCTTACTTCTTCCAGTCTTTTTCCCCACATATCCACAGCACAATTTACTACTTTCTTCTTTCACTCTAGGTGGTTTTACAAAATCTATACTTTTACTCTGTTTCCATTCAAACACCATTAATTTACATTTACTTGCATTTACCTTCAATATCCTCAGCTTACACAGATCATAAAACACTTACAACCTTCTGCAACTCATCTTTACTCTACACACAACACAGTATCATCCACAAACAGGCTTACCACTAGCCAGCCTATCTCACTGCCACACTCCATGTCTACACCCCTTTTCCCTAGTTTTGCTTTCATCTCTCTTATCACTCCATTCATATATATATATATCAAAATGCCATGGTGACATAAGACAGCCCTGCCTCACACCTAAATGTACCCCAAAACTTTCACTCAGCTTTTCATCCACTCTTACAAATGCATTGGCTCCTCCATAAAAAAGCTTTTACATCATCCAACAGTTGTCCCCCTACACTATATATCCTTAACATATCCTACAAAGCATTCTACTCGACTCTGTCATACGCTTTCTCCAGACCCATAAAAGCTTCATACAACTTCTTACCTGTCGCTAAATACTTTAGCACAGTCATCATTATTACAAATATCTGATCCACACATCCCCTACCTTTCCTTAAAGCCCTTTGCTCTTAACTTATTCTGCATTCAGTCACTTCCATCACTCTGTCAATCAATAGTCTTGCATACACTTTTCCTTGTATACTTAACAGACTTATTCCCCTATAATTGTGACATACATCCTTAACACCTTTTCCTTTGAATAAAGGGGCAATAATAGCTTTCACCCAATCCTCAGGCAAAACCTTTTTATCCATGCTAATTACATACAAGATGCATCCATTCTATCACACTTTCTCCTTCATACTTCAGCATTTCAGCCATAATCCCAAACACTCCAGGTGCCTTTCCTACCTTTAGCCTCATTATTGCCCTTCTTACCTCCCTCTTTGCTATAGGCCCTTGCACTTGTATCCTCTTCCTTCCCTCCTCCATACCCATGCATGTAACAACTGCTGCCTCCCC
>JAYMFT010297331.1:0-10289 GCA_038088735.1 Panulirus argus | reverse complement strand
TATATATATATATATTCCTAACGTAGGAAAGAAAGAATTCTACTTCCGTATTACTCGCATGTCATAGAAGTCGACTAAGGGGAGCGGGAGCGGTGAAGTTGGAAACCCTTCCCATTTTGTATTTCAGTTTCTAAAAGAGGAAACAGAAAGAGTCAAGCGGGCAGAGTTCATTCTCCTCGTAGGTTCAGACTGGGGTGCCTGAATGTGTGTGGAAGAAACCAAGAAGAAAGGAGAGATAGGTAGTGTGTTTGTGGAAAGAAACTTGGATATTCTTGCTTTGAGTGAAACGAAGCTCAAGGGTGAAGGGGAGGAATGGTTTGGAAACGTCTTTGGAGTAGAATCAGTGGTTGGTGAGAGGACATGAGCTAAGGAAGGAGTACCACTACTCTTGAAGCAAGACTTGTGAGAGTATGTGATACAGTGTAAGGAGGTAAATTCTCGCTTGATATGGGTAAAACTGAAAGAAGATGGCGAAGCATAAGCGATTATTAGTTCTTATGCACCTTGTCATGAAAAGAAATATTGTGAGAGGCAAGTGATTTGGGAGCAGCTGAGTAGGTGTGTCAGCAGTTTTGGTGCACGTGACCGGTACTAGTGATGGGTGATTTAAATGCGAAGGTGAGCAATGTGGCAGTTGAGGGTATAATTGATGCACATGGGGTATTCAGTGTTGTGAATGGAAACGGTGAAGAGCTTGGGGATTTATATGCTGCAGAAAGACAGGTGACTGGGAATACCTGGTTTAAAAAGAGAGATAAACACAAGTATATGTATGTGAATAAGAGAGTTGGTCAAAGGGCATCATTAGATCACGTATTAATTGACAGGCGTGTAAAAGAGAGGATTTTGGATGTTAATTTGCTGAGTGGGGCAGCTGGAGGAATGTCTGATCTCTATGTTGTGAAAGAACAGGTGAAGTTTTGTAGAGATTATCAAAAATGAGAGGAGAATATTTGGAAGAGAGTGGTGAAAGTAAGTGAGCTTCGAAAGAAAACTTGTGTGTAGAAATACCAGGAGAGATTGAGTGTAGAATGTCAAAAGGTGAGAGCAAGTGAAGTGCGGGGAGTGGGTGAAGATTGGGATGTATTTAGGGAAGCAGTGATGGTATGTGTAACAGATGCATATGGCATAAAAAATTAGGAGGTGGGCAGATTAGAAGAGGTATTGAGTGGTAGGATGAAAAATTAAAGTTGCTAAGGAAAGAGAAAAGGGAGGCGTTTGGGCGACTCTTTCAAGGAAGGGACGCAAATGACTGGGAGATGTATAAGAGAAAACGGCAGGGGGTAAGAGGAAGTTGCAAGAATTGAAAAAGCGGGCAAATGAGAGTTGGGGTGAGAGGATATCATTAAACTTTAGGGAGAATAGATAGATGTGTTGGAAACAGGTAAATAATGTGCGAAAGACAAGAGAACAAACAGGAGCATCTGTGAAGGGGGCAAGGTGAGAAGTGATAACAGGTATTGACGGAGTAAACATGAGATGGAGTGAATATTTTCAAGGACTGTTGAATGTTTTTGATAACAGAGTGGCAGATGTAGGTTGTTTTGGTCTGGGGAGTGTGCGAAGTGAGAGAGTCAGGGGGAGTGGTTTGCTGAAGAAAGAGGTGGTAAAGCCCAGCAGAAGATGAAATCCGTCAAGGCAGCATAATTGGATGATATTGCAGTTGAATCTATAAAGAATGGGAGTGACTCTGCTATTGATTGGTTGGTAAGGACATTAAATGCATATATGGATCATGGTGAAGTACCTGAGGATTGGAAGAATTCATGTATAGTGCCATTGCACAAAGCAAAGGGGATAAAGGTGACTGTACAAACTGCAAAGGCGTAAGTTTGTTGAGCATACCTAGAAAATTGTATGGGAGGGTATTGAGTGAACGGGTGAAGGCATATACAGAGCTTTAGATTGAGGAGGAGCAGTGTGGTTTCAGAAGTGGTAAAAGATTTGTGGAACAGGTGTTTTCCTTTGAAGAATATGTGTGCGAAATACTTAGAAAAACAGATGGATTTGTATTTGACGTTTATGAATCTGGGGAAGGCATATGTTAGGGTTGTTTGAGATATTTGTGGAAGGCATTAAGAGAATATGGTGTGGGTAGTAAGCTGCTAGAAGCAGTGAAAAGTTTTTATCAAAGGTGTAAGACATGCTTTTGAGTAGGAAGTGATTGGTTCCCAGTGAAGGTCAGCCTCCGGCAGGGGTGTGTGACGTCACCATGGTTGTTTAATTGTTTATGGATAGGGTGTTTAGGGAGATAAATTCAAAAGTTTTGGAAAGAGGTACGAGTATGCAGTCTGTTGGGAATGAGAGGGCCTTGGAAGTGAGTCTGTTGTTGTTCGCGGATGATACAGCACTGGTGGCTGATTCGAGTGAGAAACTATAGACGTTGGTGACTAAGTTTGGAAAAGTGTGTGAAATGAGAAAGTTGAGAGTGAATATGAATAAGAACAATGTTATGACGTTAAGCAGGGTTGAGGGACAAGTTAGTTCGGATGTAAATTTGATTGGAGAAAAATTGGAAGTGAAGTGTTTTAGATATCTAGGAGTGGTGTTGGCAAAGAATGGACGTAAGTCATAGGGTTGGGGATGGGTGAAGGTTCTGGAAGCGATGAAGAATGTGTGGAAACGGAGATCTTTATCTCGGAAAGAAAAAATGGTTATGTTAAAAGGAATAGTAGTTCCAACAATATTACATGGTTGCGAGGCATGGGCTATATGTAGCGTTGTACGGAGGAGGGTGAATGTGTTGGAAATAAAATGTTTGAGGACAATATGTGGTGTGAGGTGTTTTAACTGAGTAAGAAATATAATAAGAAAGATGTGTGATAATAAAGAAAAAAGTGTGGCTGAGAGAACAAAAGACGGTGTATTGAAATGCTATGGACATATGGAGAAAATGACTGAGGAATAGTTGATAAAGAGGATATAGTGTCAGGGGTGGAGGGAACAAAGAGAAGCGGGAGACCAAATTGGAGGTGTAAGGGTGCAGTGAAAAGATTTTGAGCTATCTGGGCCTGAACATGCATGATAGTAAAATGCGTGCACGAAAAAGAATTAGAACGATGTGCTATACTAGGGTCGACCTGCTATCAACGGACAGAACCCGGGCATGTGAAATGTCGGGGGAAAACCATGGAAAGGTTTGTGGGGCCTGGATGTGCATAGAGATCCTTGGTTTCGATGCATTAAACTTGACAGCTAGAGAATGAGTGTGAGTGGATGTGGCCATTTTTCTTCTGTTTCCTGGCGCTACCTCGCTGACGCAGGGGATGGCGATGCTGTTTCTTGTGGAGCGGGATGGCGTCTAGAATGGATGAGGGCAAGTAGGTATGAATTTGGACATGTGTATATTTGCATATATATGTGTATGTGTATGTATATATATGTATATATGTATATGTTGATATGTACATATATATGTATGTATATGTACGTGTATGTATATACGTGTATATATGATTATCACACTACTCCGTGATGGCAGTTATAAAGGTGAAATCGCACTTCAGTAGGAGTTCTTATAGTTTTATTTAACTTGCAGTTTATCTATACATGTGGCACAACATGTTTCGTGGAGACAATCCACCTCTTCAGGTGCCAATAATCAACAAAGTTAATTAAATCCCGATATCACTCCCGGGGTACGTCTGATGCCTGGCTCCAAATACCTCACACTGCTGGCCTGACCGACTGTGACCGTTAAAGGGAGAGTGGGGTGCCTTGTGGGTAGGGGGGTGGATGCCTAGTGGTAAGGAGGGGAGGAGGTTGATCAGGGTAGCTAGATGCCTTTTGGACGAAAAAGAATTCTTTTAGTCTTGGTGTATTAAATAAACTTTTCGTAATGATTTGGTTGATAACTGGATGGGCTTTAAAGTTGCCTGGGGACAAATTAAAGTTCTTAGTATTAGCAGTTAATATGGACTCGATTGTCTTATGTGTGGCTTAGTCAGCGAATGGGTATAGGATAACTGGATTAATAAGGTCTACTGGCTGCCACATGTATTGAAATAAATTACATGTTAAACAAAACAATATGAACCTCCACTGAAATGCGAATCCACCTCCATATACATGCGCATGTACCTACACATACATGTACGCTGTGTGTGAACAGGGATCTGTAGAGTCCGGAGACGCATCTGGCAACGCTCAGGTGCAAACTTCTACTAAAACTTCTAAAAAGACGGCTACAAGGAAGCGCCGTAATGTACGATCTGAAGTGAAGGACCGGGACGCTTATTCCCATGTAAAGCGGCAGGGGGCAGTACCTCATGTGAGGGGCCACGAGGAGAAACCTGTACTAACGGATCGCCTCACATGGGCAGATCGCGTCAAACGGCCACCACCACGCCTTTTGCCCTGCCTTTGCACCTCTCTACCCTGATGCACCCCTTACCTGGGCTAAAGAGCTTGATCAGGCCCATCACGACAAAGGAGGGTGGTGGTGATCCCCCTGATAGCCATCTCAAAATCAAGAGTGTGGGCTGAGACAACGTCGTCACAATCGAAATCTCAGCCACTTGAGCAATATCCACGAGCAAGGAGCTCCTGTACCTCAGCTCATTATCATATTCGCATTTAATCATTATCTAAAAGAATGCGATTTAATTATTCATTTGTGTAGCTACATTGGAACTGAAATGTGTTAGGGAGGTACCTAATGTGAGGCCCCATTCTGTGGCTAATACTTAAATTGAAGCCAAAACATTCCATTTTATAAAATGTAGTATTTAATCTGTACAAGCTAATTCCCGCTTCTCGTTGGCCGTATACACTCAAGCTATACACACTCATTCCACACTGAACAGGTACACTTCATCAAGAGGGCACAAAAATCCTAATCACACATCCTCGTCCACAAACACATGTAAACTAAGGAAACTGAACACCTTGAGCACAACAGTTGCCCCTGAGCATGATGACTTGACCCTTGGCCATGATAGCCTCTGGCCTCTGAATGAACTCCACGGGCCATTATACCCAAGAGTCGTACAGTCGTGCTCAAGATTTGCACTATAGTGTTCAAAGGTCGTATAATTATGCTCATGGGTTGTACTGCTGTGGTGAAGGCTCGTAAAGTCGTTTTCAAGGGTTGCACTGTTCTTCTTAAGGGTAGTACCGTTGTGGTCAAGGGTTTCTCACAATTACATGAGGTATCGTCAACCACTAGATTTCAATGTTCGCTTTTTTCCCCTGAAGGTCACACACCAGAGTTAACGTGTATTAAACAAATAACAGTTTTGCACAAACTTTACTCGTGGAAAGACAATAAATGCCTCAGATATAATCAAATTAATATCATACTTTGAATTAACCACCACCAGATCGACTAAGAATATTTCTGATATGATTAACCCACCCAAACACACTAGACAGACAAAGGAATGGCTGTATTCCACAGAATACCACAATCAGAGAAGGAACCTGTAACCAGTAAGGGGTATCCTTCCTCTAAAGTATCCCTTTCACCACGGGAACTGGAGTTCAAAACTACCCCTAACGCATTTACTTAGTCCGATTGAGTCACTCTTTCCAATAGGTGTGCTTTTAATTCGCAGTGGATAAAAACAGTTCTCTTTGAAGTGAGTGGATGTCTGTTCTTAATTACATCCCCCAGGCTTAGTTTACCTAAACAATGGTTGGCTCACCGAGTTGATTCAGAGTCCCAGCATTTTCAACCGCTTTCCCTGAAGTTTGCTTCATTAAACATATAAATAATGCAGCAGATAAGTGAATTACTGCCTTCATCAAGGCCACATCCACCTACTGTCATACCATGGCTACAGCCAGCCATGGTCACAACCAGTTATGGACATAGCCAGTCATAGGCACACCCAGTCCGCACCAACAATTAGCAGTAAAAATGTGCTCAGTAAATTTTCACCTGTTTCCGAAACAGTAATTCTCGTAAATAACGCTAGTGTGGGCTGGAGCTGTTCCTGCAGCGGTCTGTACGAGGTAAGATGGGTTCGACATGGTGGTGACGGTGGTGGTGTTGGTACAGCAGCTTATTCCCGAACTGTCAGACAAGGTCCAGGCGATGTTGGAAATAGTCGGAAAGGCCAGTGTATTGAGCGCCTCTAGATAGGAGGTGCCCTTCACTGCTCTTATTCTAATAGTCTGTGTTGTATGGTTGATAGGAAGACCAGGAAGGGTAAGTACAACAGATATTGCGGAAAGTGGAAGATCTGTTGATGTTCTTGAGTTCAGACATAAGGAGGACACGTCTCGTGAGTCGACAGCATAATGTAGACGGAAGGACCTGATCATTGGTGATGAGGTGTTCTTTCCAGCTCAGTACATCGTCCACAGTGATATCGAAAAGCTTGGTGGACTGAACAGCCTGGAGGGGTCTGGGGCCTGGTGAAACAGAAGGGATTGGGAAAGGACTGGAAGCTTGGTGGGGTGAACAACCTGGAGGGGGGTGCTTAGTGAGGCAGTAGGGGGTGGGACAGGGTTGGAGGCGAGGCTGACGGGCATGACTGCGGTCTCAGTTTGGTTGATGGTGACGTGGTTCGAGTTGGTTCAGTCCTGGAGACTGTTGAGGGTCTTCTGGACGGCGATGTTGCCGGAAGAGCTGTTGTCAGCGCTGACACCACGGACAGAGCCGTCAACGTACTTCCATCGAGCAGAACCATCCATCAAGGTATAATTTCTGAGGATGACGAAATACAAGCGTGTCATCTGCCTGGGCTGTGAGACGCCACGGGTGAGGCACCGGATGCCTAGTAAATACAAACAAGCGTTTAGGTGCGTGCGTGCAAGCGCACATACCTATCGCATCACAAGCTAAAACACAAACAAAACGACGTAGTCAATACAGACAAGACGATGCAAACAATACCAACCACGACACAAATGATACAAATACTACAAAACATGACACACAGAATATGCAAACTAGCCCCTCAAACAACCCGTTACGACAACAATACACGACCCTTCATGACCTGACATGGGGGAAGGGGAGGGGGGGGTGTCAAAAAGGGGTCATGGTGGAAACTACTCATGAAAATGTCTGGATATTGGCCAGCGTTGGTGATGACGCCCCGGGAACGGCCAGTGATGTGCGGGGTCTGGTCTGTTCTAGGGGGGGGGGGGGAGTAGGGGTACGCCCTTCTTGCTATCCTTCCTGCTGTCATGTGTGTGTGTGTGTGTGTGTGTGTGTGTGTGCTTTATATATATATATATATATATATATATATATATATTTATATATATACCCGTGATAGCCATTTTCCGCGTTAGCGAGGTAGCGCCGGAAATAAACGAAGAAAGGCCACATTCGCTCACACTCAGTCTCCAGCTGTCATGTGTAATGCACCGAAACTACAGCTCCCTTTCCACATCCAGACCCCACAGAACTTTTCATGTTTTACCCTGGACGCTTCAAATGCCCTGGTTCAGTCCAGTGACAGCACGTCGACCCCTGTATACCACTTCGCACCAGTTCACTCTCTCTCTCTATATATAAAAATATATCGTCTATCGCAATTTTCAACTCCATAGATCATAATTCCTTAAATCCCTTTCAACAACTTACTTAATTTTTTCCCTCTCTCTGTTCCCCTTGTTCCTTTCCCTCCCTACAGCATCCATCACCCTACCCTTTTCTCCCTCCCCATCCATCACGCTACATACCCTCCTGTATCCACACCTTCCCTTACCCATCTACCTATCTTCCTACCTACTCTCTACGATTGTTTATGTGGTAGGAAGAATATAAGCTACCCCTTTGTCTCCCTCCCTTAATACCATGGGGGGTCTCCCTCCCATAATACAATGGAAGGGGGAGGATAAGGGGGAGGGAGGATAAGGGAGGGGAGGATAAGGGAAGGGAGGACAGTAAAAGAGGAACAGCACAAAAGAAAAAATGAATAATAATAAACGGAAATGAAGGGGAAGTGAGATCAGGTAAAGGTAGATATGGTGGACGAGGCTTGTTGACGCGAGCTGAGAATGTACAGGTCAAGCAGTTATCATGAGAGAGAGAGAGAGAGAGAGAGAGAGAGAGAGAGAGAGAGAGAGAGAGAGAGAGAAGAGGGGGAGGGGAGGCAGGCAGACAGGACAGCGAGAAGGGATGGACGGGAATGGGAAGGGAAAGTGGGAGAGGAGGGGGAGGGGGAGGATGGGTGGTGTGCAGTGGGGGCAGGGGGTAAGGGAATTCTCACCCATGTGGAAAATGTATTCATAGAGGTGTACGATGGGAAGAGGGGACGGGGGGGGGGACCGTGGTGGTCATGGTCAGCTTCAGCTGCTGTCGGACCTTGCGTACCCAGGTTCGAGTCATTGTTACGAGGTCCGTTCACCTTTCACCGTTGAACCACACCGTAACTCGTAAAATGCTCGTACGAGTCTGTATAAACAGGTGTGGTGTACACATATACCTGTTCATGGTCATAGTATTATCTTGACTCGTGTACAACTGCACGGTCCCTGACCACGACGATATGACCTTTGGGTATAATGGTGTCTTGCCTTTGACATAACCCTAAAGGGTCAGTTCCAAGGCAAGGCCATCACACCCAAGGGTGGCACCGCCGTGAAGTTGTCACAATACCAAGTACATTACCAGTTACCATCCTCTTCATTCACTACATGATTGATCAGCCCAGACTGGAAGCTCTGCCATATACAATGACCTCAGACTCAATGTGTCCAACCTACTTCATGCAGATAATATATATATATATATATATATATATATATATATATATATATCATCTAACTTTCCACCAGTATTGTTAAAATCTTGTTAGGGAAAATGGAAAATTTGAATATTTCCCCCTCGAGTTCCGAGTTCCACAATGGCAGACATTATCAGTCCACTGAGATACTAAAAACAAACATTAAAAAGTTCCTTACCGCTAATTGAACTTGAAACCATTTTTTAATAGTTGATGTGTGTGTATGTGTGTGTATGTGTGTGTGTGTTAAAGGTCTTAATACACTGGAACAATGGCGTTGCCGTCTATCTATCTATCTATCAATCTTGCTATCCACTTATCTATGTTTGCAACACAAAATAATAATTCTGAAACAGCATTACGGATTTTCTTTGAAACTAGTAGAAAAACAGTATGGTTATGACTAATACTCTTAGGTGCAATACTCCCCCCTCCCGCCTCCCCCAAAAGAAAGGAAAAACTGCAGTTTTTGGGTCTATATACAATGGGCAATGTCCGGGACAAGCCACCTTTGAGTGGTGTTCTGGGGAGGGGAGGGTCGTGCTGGGGAAGGAGTTAGGGGAAGGGGAGGGCGGGTGCAGGTGGAGACTGTCAGGGAAGGGGAAGACCGTACATGGGTCAGGGGGAGGGGGAGGGGAGGGCCGCGCAGGGAGTGTGGATCATATAATGGAGGAAGTGTTGGTGTGGACAACGTCTGGTCACTAAACTTTCCAAAATGATCGAGGCTTCGAATCCAAAGTTGTGAAAGCTTCAAGACCAGCCGGGTTCAGGAAGATACCTAGCACTCTACTGTCTGTCAACATGGCAATAAGTGGAGATGAGGCCTACATGAAGTGTTCACCTCATAAACCAAAAACAATTCCGCTCTTTAAATTCTAATTTTCAATATTAGATTTTAAACTTAGATATTAGCGAAGGGTCTTGACAAGTTGCAGAAAATATGTGAATGTTTCAAAATCAAATGAAACTGTGAGACTAAAGACTCAAAAGCCACGCAATGTTACTTGGCAACTCGGGAGTACATCACATAACGTGATAATAACCGATAACTGGCAACTCAGGTAAGCATAAAAGAGGCAGCCTTTTAAAACATGATCCCCGGTAACACAGGGCCCCGGGGATCGACCCCAGCAGTGGGACTAATGTTGGGATTAACATCTACAGCATAATCACCAATCCCGGCCGGCGGCGAAGAGCAATACTCGTATACGTTAGCCTTCCCTACAGGCACAAGAATATCTAAGGCATAATATGATTGACAATAATAACCAGTAACTGATAACTCAGGAGTATATATATATATATATATATATATATATATATATATATATATATATATATATATATATATATATATATATATATGGCATATGTAACGGTCAGGGGAAACCACGGAAAGGTCTGTAGGGCCTGGTTGTGAATAGGGAGATCTGGTTTCAATGTAATATACATGACAGCTAGAGAGTGGATGGAAGCAAATGAGGCCATTTCTTCGTCTGTTCCTGGCGCTACCTTGCTGGGTTGGAAAATTACGTGCATATATATATATATATATATATATATATATATATATATATATATATATATATATATATATATATATAT
>JAYMFT010297320.1:0-10289 GCA_038088735.1 Panulirus argus | reverse complement strand
GAGAGAGAGAGAGAGAGAGAGAGAGAGAGAGAGAGAGAGAGAGAGAGAGAGAGAGTATTAAGACAAGAAGGGAAGGGAAAGTGTGTTCAAGTGTGTAAAATGGAGTAAGGACCGAGAGTGAGGCAAGACGCAGGGAGAATCAAGACTCAGAGTGAGACATGACATGATGAGGCAACATAAAGTGAGGCAAGAAAAAATGAAACAAGATCAGAGATGCAGCAGATAACATGGTGAGGAAAGATATAGGATGAGGTAGGAGAGAGAGAAGGAGAGGCAAGATGCAGGATAAGACTAGACAAGGTGAACCAAGTTGTAGGTGAGGCAAAACCCAGTTCAGGCAAGATACAGGGTAAGGCAAGAATCATAGCGACGTATGTTACATGGTGAGGCATGACTCAGGTGAGGTAAGGTAACAGGGTGAAGTACGACTAATGAGAAGGTATGATACAGGATAAGTCAAAACTCAGGATGAGGAAAGATGCAGCGTATACCTCCCCGATCCAAATACCTCTCTTCTGCCACCTGTCATTAAACATATGCAAGAGTCCTTCAAAGACCTCACACCATCTCCTCTTCACCCATTACTGTCTGTTACCACTTCCTCATTTGCACCCTTCAACGAGGTTTCCATTTTATCTTTCTTGCATACTCGTTTGCCATTTCACGGGTTAACGAGGTAACGCCATTAACACACGAAAAAAAAGTCTTCTCTCCACAACCAGGCCTCGCAGAGCTTTCCGTGGTTTATCTCGAATGGTTCACATGCCCTGAATCAGTCCACTGAGAGCACGTCGTCTCTTGTATTCCACATCGCTCCAGTTCACTTTATCCCGTGCACTCTTTTCACACTCTCGCAGTCAGTCACCAGGAAATACCAATAACCCCTTGTCACAATTTAGAATCAACAGCTTCTAATCATCAGGTTGCATTAGCAGCAGCCAATACCAATCAACTCCAGGGGCCGACTTCAACGCTACGCTGAAGACTTTCATTGCCTAAGGTTCCCACAACCACGCACCCCATTCATTTAACAAGACACCCCCCAACACGCCTGAAAACACAGCTACTCCATCTCGTAATTGCTTGATCTTTTCCACCTTAGAGATGCAACTGTGCGAAGCCTTTGCATCTGGTAGAAGGTTAACTTAGAGGAGTTTTCGAGCCTTTCATGTGATCAAGGGAGAAGGGATCCGGCACGACCAACGTGGGATTTGGAGTTTAGGAGGAGAGATAAAGTGAGGGACTGGTGAGTAGTGTAGGGAAAGCGAAAATTCTGAACGTTAAAGACATTGAGACCGAACTGTTATGGTCTATAAACCGATGAGGAGGCAAAGCATAGATCGTTGAGAGAAAGAGAGATCTATAGATAAACAGACGGACAAATGTGGAGGCCACAAGAATGTAGAAGTCCATGTTCCTAATGTTCAAATAGGTGATAAACGACGAACACACAAACAGGCAGACAAATGGACAGAAGACGAGTAAGTGAAGAGATAAGAAAAAAGAGAAGGAAAAATAAGAGAGAGAGAGAGAGAGAGAGAGAGAGAGAGAGAGAGAGAGAGAGAGAGAGAGCTCACCGGAGGAAAATATAGTATTACGAAAAGAAGTCACGCAGGTTTATGTGTCGTCAAGCGTAGTGTTTGAAATGGATAGATTGTATGTTTGTGGACAGTAAGCCGACGGTCCACGCGTGGGTAAGAGAGATAGAAAGGACAGCAATTTCAAGTTTAGACGATTATAGATTTCCTTAGATGATTATAGATATGCTGGAAATGCTTATAGATATACCGAGATGGATATAAATTTGTTGAGATGATAATAGATTTGCTTAATTTATTCATCATCTTTCCTTGTGGCGCCTCTCCTTGTGGTACTCTGTACCATGCTAAATCGTTAGCCAGGTCAGCATATGCTGTATTCCCAGTTCCCTCTAAGAGAAGGAAGAGGAATCTGCATATTTTCTTGTATAGGGAAAGACTCACCGCTTCTCTGTTCCTCAAAATGGCTTGAATGTCATCTACCATATCACTTGAATATGATAAAAGTGAATCCATCCATCTTAAATCTACCTCCAAAGTAAATGCCTTCCATCTTTGGTACATGAATGAAGACATTCATTGCTTTGGCCTTCTCCGAGTTTAGCGTATCTTTTTGGCATTCATGGATTTCAGTGGACATGTAGACAAACAAAAAGGAGCTATGAAAGCAGGGAATAAAAGGAAAAAAAGAGATAGCAGGGAACAACGTCGACAGTGGATCAGGCTCCGTATGAGGATGTTTGAACCCATGTCAGTTTGAAGACTTTTGTCACCAAGATCACCATAGATTTCATCTGGTGCCTTGAAATTCCAACTATGTATTTTCAGGTGTCTGATCCTGAGTTATGGAGGCTCAAAAAGGACTTCAAGGAGGCAATAGAGATAGTTGGGACCTTGGAGATATTAAATGATAATTTTGAAAGGGATGTTACTATTAATGAGGACTATCATTCCGTCGTAACTAAAAATGCTGAAGAGAAGTTATCCTTTCCTCAACCTGTTCGGTACCGTAGACAGTGGTTTTCCCAAGAATGTATTTTTATTCATGCAGATATTCATGCTGTTTAACTAACATTATCACATGTTGCGAAATTATCATTCTCAAATGATAAAACTATTTGTGAAACATGACTGACTAGACTACGTCATATGGATACTTTGGTCAGTTAACCTCTGACACTCATTTTTTCTGAGCGATCTGTAAAAGTGGTTCAAAATGGACTGATATTACATGATGTTGAGATTTTTAAGGAGTTCAGCGTTAAAGTCGAAGGACCACTTTACTCACTCAAGTTGATGGAATACAAACGTTAGGAATCCGTGTTATCTAAGACTTATTTAGAGAGCTTTAAATCTTTAAATAATCGAAAAAAGAAGAGGAGGATAGTTTAACCAAATACTCACTGCTTCAGTCAGTCTCTATAGTGTGATGCCTTTGGCTGGGACACTGCCATTGATGAAGACTGTGATGTGATGGCCGTAATACATCATGAAGCAATTAGAAAAATTAACATTTTGATTGCCTGTAATTATTCGAGTGCTTTTTTTTTCTCGTTGATTTTTGCACATCCATGTTACGTGTTAACAGTTCTCTTATATCCCTCATAATTACAGTAGCATCTACCAAGCACACTTTCTGAGTACTTTTCACATGGTATTAAAGGTCCTCAACGGCAGAATGTACTCTCCATGTGCATGTAGAGCACAGAACGAAAGGTTGTTGTGTGATGTAAGGGGCCTTGTGCCTCTTTTAAGGTCAGGTGATGACATTATTACGTCAGGACAATATGACAAAGAGACATCATCGGTCCACTTTTGCTTTTGCCTGTTGCCTTTGGGGTGAACTGCAGTACATGACTAATCTTTCACCCAACATCCTTACTCCCTTCCCTACTCAACGCCACTCAATCCTTCTTTTCCCTTCGTTGCACCAACTTAATCTAAATTGCCTCCATCCTCATTCCTTGCTTAAAATTCACTGTTCCTCCTCATCCTCAACCTTTTCCTTTTAGTTCCCTTCTCACCACTTCCCTCTTACCTCCTGTGAAGCTCCCTTCTCCTCTCCTCATATCACATTATTGTTTAAGGTGATATCATAGCATTTTCCTCCTCGACAACGATTGCCATCTCTCTTGTATTCTTTTTTCTGTCAATAGCACGGCGGATGTAGTCAGTGCAGACGCAGGAAGACTGTTCAACATTCAGTATTCAAAGACTTATTCTCGAGAGAAAAGGGGCCCCATCGACAACCATTGAGGTAGGCTGCACTGCAGTATTACCAGTTACAATAGGCTACACACCTGTATGCATTATCTGAATGTATCCCATATACATTATCTCCAGACTTTTGCAGCCTCATTAACGCATTTTACAAATGTGAAAGTAACACTGACCAAATAATCTCTCACTCTAAACCTAGAGAGTAGGGTACATTTATAAACATGATGTTCAAGTGTATCCTTGTCCTCAGCTAAACACATCTTTTTACTTTTCTTTAACATTATCTTCAAGACTTACCCTATATTCCCAACCACTTTTCCAACCTGGTGATAATCTATCCACAATAACTTTGCCCTATGTATAGGATCCAAAACCATACGTATAACACTGTATCACTTTATTTTCTTACTGTTGTCTTTCATATCCTCTCTTGTCAATAGCTCCATCTTTCGCAATATTTGACAATATTCCTTAATTGTCATATAGATTTACACGAGTTTACATGCGTTTACAAACGAAAGACAGACAACAGGAGGCCTGATTGGCCCCAAGACTGATTTGTCTGTTAAAAAAAAAAGTTTAACTTGACAAGAAAGTGTAATTCCGCTCAGCAATTTTTTTTAAACTATCACCGACTCCCCTCTGCTGCACATCAACCTTCTACTGTCCCCGTTACCATTGCCGTTAATACAGTTTATTTCTGGCATTATCATCAAAGTATACCTGAATTTATAAAGTATTCGTCTAAACGACTTTTGAAGGTGTTTATAGTCTTAGCATTCACAATGTCTGACGGTAACTTATTCCAGTGCTCAACACACCTATAGGAAAAAGAGCTTCTTCCCACGTCTGTACTATATCTTGTAGCTTTGAGTTATACTCCACTTGTCCTGGTAACCATATTTTCTTGCATTTCGAAAAGATGTTCGTGATTTACGTTATCGAACTTGTTCAGAATTTTGAACACCTGGATTAAGTCGCCGCGAAGTCTACGTTTTTTTTAAGGAAGAAGAGATCCAAACGTTTTAGCCTCTCTTCGTATGCCAGATTTCTAAGGGATCAGTTTTGCCGCGCGTCTTTGTACTTGCTCTAATTTTTCCTCTTCTTTTTGTAGTTTGGGGACCAAAACTGAACTGCATATTCAAGGTGTGGTCTTACCACTGAATGATAAAGTATTAGAATTGTTTCTGGTGTCTTGTAATCTATGTTCCTGGGTATGAAACCTCACATTTGGTTGACTTTTTTCCTTGCTGCTTGACATTGTTTAGTGTACTTCAGATTGTTGCTAATGACAACACCAAGGTCCTTTTCTTCATTTACTTTGCTTAAAGAGGTTCCGAATAGTTTGCAGTCGTAATGTATTTTCTTGTCTCCAAAGTGCATAACTTTACATTTGTCTATATTCAACTTCATTTGCCATCTGTCTGACCACTCTGCTAGTAAGTTAAGATCTCTTTAAATCATTTCGCAGCCCCGCCTGTTTACAGCTCTACTTCCTAGTTTAGTATCGTCGGCAGATTTGGAGATCTTAGGTATGAGACCGAGTTCTAAGTCACTAATGTATATTATGAAAAGAATGGGGCCTAGGACCGACCCCTGTAGCACACCACTCGTTACGACTATCCAACCTGAGGCTTCGCCGTTCAATACCACACTCTGCTTTCTTCCGGTAACCCAGTCTCTGATCCATGTACAGAGTTCTTCACCGATTCCGTGTGCTTTGAGTTTATGTGAAAGTCTCTTGTGAGGTACTTTATCGAAAGTCTTTTGAAAATCTAAATATGCTTCATCAGACGGTATTTTTTCGTCTTATTTCTGATAAATAACATTAAGAAATTCTAGTGAATTTGTCAGACAGGATCTTCCACTGCGAAACTAGTATTGGTTGTCCAATATAATTTTGTCATCCTCTAGATAAGTGGCAATTTTATTTCACATTATCTTTTCCATCATTTTACCTAACAGTGACGTAAGGCTAATTGGACGGTAGTTCAAGGTACACCTTTTATGTTCTTTTTGTATACAGGAGTAACATTTGCTAGGTTCCAGTCAGTTGGCACCTGACCATCCGATAGAGATCTGTTGAGTATTTTTGATATGGGGTATGTCAGCTGTCTCCTGAACTTTTAAAAATCTTGGAGTTAAGTTATCTGTGCCGTTGGATTTGTTAGCTTAAACGACTGAGGTATCTACTGTCAGCAAGGAATAGAAGTATATGAAATGGCAGGTCCTCATACGTTTCCCTTGATCACAATGAAGAAAGCTAAACCTTGAATGATCTTACAAAGTTTCAACTGTTTACTTCGTAGAAAGTAAGGAATGGAATCCTAGTACTGTCACTAGGTACCACTGTATAATGTTACCAGATGTATGTGGTAGGTGTCAGAACCATATAATATTTATATACACAATATATGCAATGCATGCAATGTAACATACATAATTTTGTCTAAAGCTTCAAAAAAGAAGTAAATTATTTCAGAACAGTATCTACATTACGTCAAAACACGTGGCTAATGTATAGAATAGCGAAAGGTCTCCGTCTGGGGGCCGTGCATTGGTATGTCCAGCCGGCGTTACTGAAGCGTCGTGTGAATGGACACCTTAAGAGGTACTGTGCGAGGCTGCGGCTGTCAAGTCTCTCACATAATGAACAGGTACATCTGTTTGCGGAGAATTTGGGCCATAAGCTAGGAAAGGGTTCGAGGGACTGTTAAGTCAGACGTCGACTTCAGTGGAGCCACTTTTGGCAAGGTCGTTTGCAGTTACGTTCGCCACTATACCTATATTATTGGGTATCCATAGGAAGGTCACTAGCCGGGCCGCAGCTTGAAATCATGACGTCATTCGCCGTGTTTGAAGGATGAGGTCCTTATTCTTTCATATACCACCAGCTTCTTCCTCTGCAAGAAGAACAGCATAAATGGCTTTCAGTTTGGTCTGAGTAGATGACGCCCTGTCTAATATATTGAGGGAGAGTTTAACAGACTCTGGAACTTCACGACAGCAGATGTAGACACCAGATCCAGCCTTGCCGGTGGAGGGATCAATAGAGCCATCAGTGTAGATGACAACCCTTCCAGGAGACCACTGGGCAATCCGGGAAAGACAGTGGGAGCAGAGATGAACAGGGATCAGTGTGAGATTTTGGAGGCTGTCTGTCGTGTACATGCACCTCAGGATGAGTACCCAACCAGGGAGAAGTCGGGGCGAGTAGCTGCAGTGACAGACGCATCAGACATGAAGTCGTATTCCTGAATGTGTTTGATGACTGACCCTCGCCACTGTGTGTTTGATGAAGGATGAAGGAGTTGGCATAATTTGCACAAAGTCACCTCGCAGGTCTCGTAATATGGCTACAGCAGTCTCAAGTTAGAGTTCCTGAACACTATCAAGAAAAGGAGCCATTGTGGGGCTCCAAGAAAGAGACAGGCAGCTTTCCTCTGGATAACTTTAAGGCGGTTGTCAACAGTGCAATTGATGCTGACGAGAGCTGGGGCAGCATAGGAAAGGACAAAGTTACAGAAGTGGTAGCACCGAGGGAACCTCTAGAGTGGGGTTAAAGACTCCAAAGGAAGGCATCTCGAGGACGGCATACTTCAGTGTCCTGAGACCGTGTGAAATCAGTCCGGCGAGTCCTCAGACCCTGGATGTTCCATTGTAAGATGAGGGAGCGTCGTTCGGGGTGAAGAGTCAGCAAGGACGGCCAGCATTGGTGAGGAATACCTAGTTTCCGCTATGTCTAGCACTGGTAGATTTGTGAAGGGATCATCCATTAACCCACACGAGGTACATCTGGCAATGCAGATAAGTGGAGAGGGTCACCCTAGCCCTCCCCAGCCTGGGGGTGAGAGGGAGCCCTAGCCCTGGTAGGGAACACAAACTTGTCTACTGGCTGGAGATCTTCGCTGTCAATGTCATTGGTAGCTAACGTCTCCAGTGAATGGCAGTGTTTACCAGAGGGCATGGGACACGTTGACAGTACTGCACTAAAGAGGTCGGATAGTTGTTTGCTGGTTAGAGTTAGCAGTACAAAACAGGGTAGTCCTTCTGTCTCTGGTGCACATGGATGAAAGCAGTGTCAGAGTAAGAAGGGTGTGTGAGACCGCTATTATCCGGCGCAGTAAGAGACTGACAGTGTATGCTCAAAGAAATGTTACTATGGTATAAATGCCTCATGAGAGGTATAATACACAATCACTGACAATGTCACTGGCACTTCACTGTCCTCTTCGCACATAAAAGTCCCTGCTAAAGGGCTAAAACTGTCTTTTCAGGTGTACACAGAGAATCGTCGGGACGAGAGACCTATACACTGCACATGTTCGACTCGATCTGTTTGACTTCCTTTTCTTTCTCTATTTTCAACGTTACGCTTCTCAGAGGGATATCTCCTAAGATTAAAAGTTGCTAATATAAACGTGATGCTCAGAAGAATTCATAACTTCTTGCAAAAAGATTATAACTTAATTAACTTTATGTTCATAACTGGTAAAGTGAATGGAAGACATACAACGACACAATTCTGTGAGACATTTAGAGGACGACTAATGTATAAACTACTGGTTACATGATTTTCGACACAGTCACAAATATCTGACGAATCTTTTTGATTATATTCATGATATAATCAGCCGGGATATGATTTGATATAAAGCGATTAAAGTCATTATTGAGATTTTGAAAATTCATTCGTGCAAGTTATTCATCAAAGATTAAAACATTGGAAGGAGTTCGGTCATCATGCATGATATGGCGTCAAATTTCGGTGGTTATGTAAGTTGGTTGCCTGATTGCCTGGCCGTAAATGGGAAGAAGTCATTACCGGTCAAGGTCAAGAAATTGTTAGATGTAACAAGTGGAGTGCCGTAAGGATCACTAATGGGACATTCTGTTTCTAACATAGTGTACTGATAATGATAATAGGTTACGTTTCACATTCCGCAGACGAAACTAAACTGGAAATTAGACCTACAACAAACAACTAACGTGCACTTAGCGAAAATGAGGGATTTGACTCAGAAATTGCAAATGATTTTTGAGGGTGATGAGGGCAACGTTTTACACATCGGCTTTAACTACGAAAAGAAAAACTATACTCGAACCTGTTTAGCAACGTGTCATGACAGAGGAAAATGTTTGATTATCTCCGATGACCTAAAACCAAATAAGCAGTGCTTAATGGTACACATATAGGGAAGAAAAAAATCAAACTCCGTATGTATGGCCATTAGTAATCAAGTTTAGAAAACTAATCATTACTCTTTTGCAGATTTACCGTTTCAGACATAGATGGGATAATGAGATTGCATTGGCGAACCGCCAAGATGATTCCTAGCTGAGTGAAATAGAGACCCTTGGACAATAGACTTGGTAACCTTAACAAAATATAAGATATAGATGATTAAGATATGCTCTAATAGCTTAATGCAAAATTATCTGAGGTTTCGACTACAGGTATTAAAGACCTCATCGACCTAATTTCACTAGCATTAATGGTACAGAATTGTAGGTAAGTGTTATTTGCGCCTCCTTAGTTAATGAATGATTACAGGTGTATTTTTTCCTCTTTCTTGATAAGGTGATCACTTTGCTTTTCTGTCTCTCCACACTAAGTTCTACATATCTAATCTTTAACATCACATGAAACCTCATAAAGACTCTATTGTCTGTTTCTGTTTTATCTCTCTTCTCTTCTTCTCCTTCTTCTTCTTCTTCTTCTTCTTCTTCTTCTTCTTCTTCTTCTTCTAAATCATCCTCTTTTACTGTTCCCTCTGTTTCATTTACTCATTCACCTTTCCATGTTTCGGCCCTCCCACAGGTCATGTTGAGCCACTGTAATAACCCCAGCGAGGGAGAGTCCTTAGAGAGTTGAGCCAATGATGCCATGTGAAGGCTGCCGTCAGCTAGCAATTTCATGCTTGACAAATGTGTGGGAGGCTTTGAAAGCACACAGAATGAGGGTCTTGACCTAGAGGACCTGGAGTTCAGGAACAAATGGATGCAAGTTCACGATCCGCAGGAATTCGCTAACACACACGAGCTGAAGGTCATGACCTCAGGACCTGGAGTTCGTACACACACGCAAATTGAAGGTCATGACCTATAGGAGCTCATATTCATGAACACATACGGGTTGAATTTCACGACCTACAGGTCTCGGAAATCGTGAACTCACGCGGTTTGAACCTCATGATCTGCAGGACCAGTAGTTCGTAAACACATGGGATCAAGCTCATGACCTGCAGCACCTGCAATTCATGAACTCGTGTTGAATCTCATTTTTCTCTCTTCCAAACCCTGAAAATGCATCCAAACACGACAGAATTATCACCAACATGGTTGAACACCTCTGTGGGCCATGTGAAAACAATAACTTAGCGTGGTACAATGTGTCGTCCGCCATGTGCACGCTTAAGGAAAAGAGGGCTAGGGAACCTACCTCTAGGGTCCAAGATTCCCAGACTATTTTGTCATAGTGATAACGGATTACATAATTTTCTTTTTCGTTTCTCTCTCTCTCTTTCTATA
>JAYMFT010297309.1:0-10289 GCA_038088735.1 Panulirus argus | reverse complement strand
ATATATACAGTTCTCTGTAATCATGCATTTTTCATTGTGACCAATATGTCACAAGTAAAACACAGAGCCATGGTCATCTATGTTTATGCAGAAAAACAATTAAGAAATTTATTAGGGTTCCTTAAGTATATGTTGACCTATCTCTTTAATGACAAAGATTACAGAAAGTGGGAAAGACGAAAGTAAGAAGAGGATGGTGTCATATACTAATCTCTTCGTTAGATAAGTAAAGACAACCGAAAAGGTTACAGCGAAAAGAATAAGAAGAACAGTCGGAATTCTAACCTAAGTTTCTCGATTCCTGGAACTTGAGTTGGGGTAAGTTCTGAGGCGAGATACTAAACCCGTTCCATCATTTTCCCAACTTCATGTTTCATTTCCTGGTACAAGTGGTCACTTGCTATGGTTATGTATAAATCTACATTCTTTGAAGATCAAATCTACATAAAAGCATGGACGGGTATTCGTAATATCGTGGATTTTTACACAAGGTTTTTTATCAACCCGTCTTGTTAACATATCGGCGGCTTACGAGTAAAATAGTTAACTGCTAATTTCGCTTTGTCACCAGCTGCACATCCATAATCTGTGATCTTACGTCGTGTACACAAGAACTGGTCTGCAATTGCCGACAGGGGGCCTGTGTATACCTGTGTCTGTGTGTGTGTGTGTGCGTATGTGTGTATGTGCGGTAGTGTCGGGTGTGGCCGGCAGATGGCAGTGCAGGCGCCGGTCGGTGTCTGGCCTGGCACACGGCCTCACTTCAGAGTCGACCGGCGTGGGACCATGAGTGCTTCGGTCTGGGTGAACCCTACGCCATTTCAGTGTCTGGTGGCTGCTCCCGGCCACTAGTGGAGGGAGAGAGAGAGAGAGAGGACCTTTAGTGGCACAGGGATGGGCCGGGGAGATCGCAGTGGGGCGTGATGCTCGTACCAGCCGCGCAGTTCACAGGCCGGGGCAATGCGGTGCAGCCTGTCCACTCCCGCGGCCCTTCGACCTCCTCCTCGAGAGAGGACCTCAGCGACGGCAGGAGGGGCAATAAATCCAAGGCTCTCACCAAGCAGCCGTACAGCAGCAGCAACTTCGACGAGAAGGACAACATCAACCTCAAAGATGAACATTTTGAGGCGATCATGGACAGGGCCCAGCTCGACGCCGGCAAGGAGGCGCTCAGGCAGCTCCTGAAGGAGAGGAAGACGAAGAAGAAGAGCAAGACCTCATGGCTCTCGCTGCTGAAGCTCTACGTGACCATCGTGGCCGGCCTGATGATCATAGGGGGCCTGTTCACCCTCCTGTTCCTGGTGCCCATGACAATTGACCCGGCGCTGGCCACCCTGACCTACGAGTTCCACCCGAAGCCCGTCCTCTGCATGACCACCTTCGCCGAGGTCGTGGTCGGCCTGAAAAACATAACGTGGTGCTCGTGCACCGAGGGGTGTACCAGTGACGTGTACAACTGCTCGCAGATCACGGTAGTGTACAGAAACTGTGTAGTGAGGGGCGACTCTCGGGCGGCGGCGGCGGGGGGAGGCGGCGGCGGCGGCCTGGCGGCGCCCTCCGAGGACGAGTGCGACGTCAGTGCCAACGCCACCCTGCCCGAGGGCGGCGCCCACGCCAACGCCACCACCACCTACATCGACAACAACTACTGGGACAACCTCAACGCCTCCCTCTTCATAAACGTGAAGGGGTGCGGCTACCCGCCCGTTGTCAACTGCTCGAATTTTTTCAAATACTACGGCGTGCCAGGGCGCCGGTTCCTCTGTTACTACAGCGAGGTGGACCGCAGTCTCGTCATGCCGCAGTACGACCCCCAGGAGGCCGAGCTGGAGCTGCTCAAGTCCCTAGGCTGGACCGTAGGGGCTCAGGTCGGCGGCATCTTCATAATCATCATCCTCCATTGCCCCTACCTCAGGAAGTGCTCCCGCCGTCGCTCCGCCCTCCAGCCTCAGTAAGTAAACCCCGTTTTTCCCTCCTCCGGGAGCAGTGTGTTCCTCAGGTGTCGTCCTCCAGGGTTGATAATGATGCAGGGTGACGTCGATCTTAGCATGTGCGGCGCCTGCTTCTTGCTTGCGAGTGAGACAACGAATGGGAACCCTCCGGACGTTATCATGATCCATTCTTTAAATCTGTGGCTGAAACAGTAGGGAATATTCTACCACTAACGTAGCCTAAGTTTTTTCCGACCTATTTCCGTCCAAGCTGCTCTCTTAAGGCGGACGTATTCCTCCACTGATATTAAAACCCGAACGGCTGGCGACAGTTTCCATCCACCTTTTTGGGGTACCGAAGAACAACTGCTCCCCGTTCGGTGCCAACACACTTGGACCCATTTTGAGGCTCCATGATCATACACACTAAAACTCTCCTGCATTCCACAACAGCACACAACTAATCTACCATTACCGTGATATTTTCTCTCCATACCTACCTTCCCGAAACTCCAACGCTGTCACAGCAACGCTGCCCACGAGGTATAGAGGTATATATAAAGGAATCGCAAGGGTAAACAAAAAGAGAAGCTGAAATCTACGCTCGTAGCTACTCATCATAAACGGCACTTTATACGATTACAAAACCTTCAGCGTAAGTTTCGCATGGCGGAAGAAAAACTTCAGCGTAGAGGGGAAAGATTCTAATCATTAGCTGATGTACACAGTTGCCTGGGGATTTTTGTTAAGTGTCTGTGATGCCCATGGTGAACCGGGATTGTGCTGAGGACCTCGGAGCCGGACATCATTAGTCCGTCTGCCATCAGGCATCTGCAGTTATCAGAGGCTGTCTCTCGCCTGTCCTTTGTCTGCATTCGACTGCCAAGTGTCACTCCTCTGTGACAGGTTCCAGCACCAAGCCGTCACGCGGAGAGGTGTCGCTGTCATAGGCTGTATTTCACCCCTACCAGGGGTCAGTACTCTAAACTGTTATATGCCGGCACTCTACCGCGACTGGTTTATAACTTCCTGTCCAAAGACTTCTTTCGACTGTGACGGGTCGATTCTCAAGGGTTAACTGTTAATAGGTCATCAGGTCGAGAGATAACTGCCAAGGGATGGTTGTCGAGGTGTCAACTGTCAAAAGAATAACGATTACGGGTCAACTGTTTCAAGAATTAACCGTCACAGGTCAACTGTAACTGATAGCCAATAACCCCATACGCGACTGTGGAATCCTCCAAAGGGTAGTTAATGACGAGGTCAAAGGTCCTTCGGCACTTCGACAGTTGTCTTTCCTCCATTATGTGAAAAGCCAGCCAGCCAGCCCCCCCTCCCCCATTCCCTTCCCTCCCCCCCACACACATGGTGTTACCGGATTCCGCCTGGATGTGGTTAAACAGCGAGTGAAAAAAGAAGAGTCACCTTCGGCGAGGCTGTGTCATCGTCAGCGGATGAAAAGGAAAAAAGAAAGGTGGGGAAGCACAGTCCGGTCGAGGAACTTCTCGCTCCCAAGAGAGGCCCAGAATTTCTCTGGGCCCCTGATTGAAGTGCAGCCTTCAAGCTTCCAGGAGAGCTCCATGAAAGTGGCCCTGGAATTGTATGATCAATACGAGACCCAGCCCATTTCCGATGCTTGGCGGAGAGGCGGACATTCCCAAAACGATAAAATGCGAAAGGACCTTAAAGGAGTCAACATTATTAGGCAGTTTGCATCGGAAAACGGGAAGAGACATGGACTGGAGTAACAAATAGAACAATGAAGTCCGTTTGCTGCTTCGGAAAACGACGTACACAACTACGGTAAGATCTCGGCACAGAATATCGAAAGAATGAGCGAACAAGTAATTACATTTTCGTACCTGTTCGCAGTTTCCCGCGTTAGCCAGGTAGCGCCGCGAACATACGAAGAACGGCATCGTTAAATGATATCCACTCTCTTGCTGTCATGGATACCAAAGCCTACCGTCCATGACTCACTAAATATTCTAAGATAAGCTTGATTGCTTCTTATGCCCTGGTTCAGCCCAATGAGAGCACGTCGCCCCCGGTACGCCACACCGATTCAGTTCATTCTATCCCATGCACGCCTTTCACCCTCTTGAATGTACAGGCCCCCAACATCCCCAAAGCCTCTGTCTTCCCATCTTTCTTGGCTTCCCCCCATTCCCCCTCGCTCCCTCCACTTCTGACACGTAGATCCTCTTAAGTCACTGTTTCTTCGCCGATCCTCTCGATATGTCCAAACCATTTCAGCACACCCTCATGAGCTCTCTCAAACAGCCTGCGCTTACTGCCACAACTCCATACTATCCTTCCTTAAACCTGCCTCACATCACACACTTGTCCTCAGGCATTCTATTCCCAAAACGCACTTCTTCCTTTCTTCTGCGTTCACGGCCCACGATTCCCCTTCAGACAACACCTTCGGGAGTGCTACAGTACATCTTCACACATTATCCCTCTTTGCCCCAAACAAACTCTGACTCTCTTTCCACGGGCCCCTCAATGCTCCTAGGACCTTAGCCTCTTCTATATCAACCCTCTGACTTACCTCAAGCTTCCATGGTTCAAACCGCTGCCAAGTCTACTCCCAAGTAGGTAAAAAGTAATCTACTCTTTCCAAGGTCCTCCCCATTCTGTCTCATGTCCTTGCTAAACCTATTTTTTTTTTCTTTCGTTCCCATGCACTCTCACGGTTTCTCCTCTCACACAATCTCCCAAACTCGGCATCACCAGCTTCTAAAGCTGCAAACAGCAACTGAATCTTCTGCTATCATCCCGCCCGCCATCCCAGGCCCCCCCCTCTGTATATCGTAAACCTTACCCTCGCTCTAAGATCTTTGCCTGCACTACACTGTCCAGTTTGTTTTCTTCTTCTTCTTCCTCTTCATTTTATACGTCTTCGCCGTATCCCGCGTTCGCGAGCAGCGCCAGGAACAGACAAAGAACGTTCACAGGCAGAAAAAAAATACTGACGTCACACTTCCTTGACGCGGCCCCATAAACATAATCACAATACCAATATTCATAACAGTACCGAGAACTACAGTCACCCACTAATCCAATTTATTATCAACAAAATAATAATAATAATAATAACAAGAATAATGTAAACAATATGTCCTGCTGTTAATCGACTTCGGAATACATGAGACAAAAACAATCAGAAGAATTAAACGTGATGTAGAGCAAAATATATGGGGACAAATGGAAGCTCTTTGAAAAACTGCAGTTTCTGGTAAGGTGAAAAAGCCAATACATTTTCAGATACTTATCGGATCGCTTAAGTTTTTCTTAGCGGAGACGTAAGCTAGAAGGATCCGAAATGCGTTAGTTTACTGGGAAAGCCTTTCTGAGATGGGAAAGCCTAGGACAAGACCTCGACGGAGTTTACATAGCACAGTTGAAGACCTCGACTGAGTTTACATAGCCTAGGACAAGACCTCGACTGAGTTTACACAGCCTAGGACAAGACCTCGACTGAGTTTACACAGCCTAGTCGAAGTCTGGACGGTGTTTACACAGCCTAGGACAAGACCTCGACAGAGTTTACACAGCCTAGTTGAAGACCTGGACGTTGTTTACATAGCCTATGACAAGACCTAAGCATTTCCCAGCCCAACACAGACAACGAACGGGGCTACAACAAATTTCATACAAACGGGCGACTTAAATATAAAATCAAAGGTGTCCGTGGAGAGGTGTTACACGGCATTTCCCGCCACAACGTGGTAGCGTCAGGAGAACTACAACTCAACGGACCCGCTCGCTCACACCCCTCCAGCGGTCGTGTTTAATTCACCCCGAAACCAGAGCACGGGTCAGCACCCAAAGACCACTCTGTTGCTGGCCATAGTATAATAATAATAACATAAAGGGGGTGTTAGTGGACTCCGCCTGCAAGGGAGGACATCGCGAACGAGAGGCCACAACCAAGAGGAGGGTGTCTATTCATCGTCAGAGGACGGAAAAGAGTACAGAGTCGTCTACGGAGCCCACCTTACCCTGATCCTGCGTGGTCCGCAACTTCGAAGTGAATACACCTCATACAAGGGTTCCTAAGCTTACATAATAATAATAATAATAATAATATTAATCATAATAATAATAATAATAATACCAACAACAGTAATAATGAATATATACTAATTCTTCTATTGCTATGTAACTGTTCTTCCCACTCTTGTGAAGCAGCGTCAGGAACAAAAGAACAATGGCCTCCTGTATGCGCATACATCCACCCTATGTCATGTATAATGTACTAATACTTTACTAAATTAAAATAATACTAAATCAAGCCTTAAACTGTCTTTTCACTGTACAGTAACTATACTAAGCTTTAACCTGACTGCCCACTCGTGTCTAACAAATTATGGTTTTTCTCTCTATTTACATTTAACGCAGTGCCTCCGTCCACAACAAACAGCACACTAGCTATGGTGCTGGCGCCGGGGCATATACCTACCGACCATGATACTCCTCCTAACATATGTTATATATAAAGCTCCCCTGTTAAAACGAGCGTATGACACCCCTGCCCCGCGATGGAACCCAAGGGGAGGACTAGCACTTCATCCTCCATTACTGCGTCATCGTATGCATTTGCCGAGGACGTGAACAAACAAATGCGACTGAACAGGTTATCGGATCGCCTGTGATCTTCCGTTCCCCCTTTGTGCTACCACAACGGGATGATCCGACAGCCGCAGAATTCTGAATACGGAATCAGTATGTTAGCTGGTGACATCACAGAAACGTTTGAGGAAAAAAAGAGTCGACGTTGTGGTGTTTTAAGTCTTTCTCTTTCCAGTTCGGGGTCTTTGACCCAGGGGACCAAGAACGTCCGTAGGATGCCTACAGCCTTCAACTGGGGGTGTGAGGGAGGGATGTACGGATGACAGTGATGGGTGAAGGTGACACACACACTCATGGGGAATGGTGAGAAGGGACCGTGGAAAGAGGAGGGAGAGGTTAATGGAAATAGGTGACCCTTGACGTTAATGGTAAACAGATGGTTGAATGGTGTTTACTCTGAATGTTTAATGGAGTGGTAACTAAGATGTAAGATTTCTCTCGGCGAGTCAGAGGAGCGCTTCTTTTTTGGAACAATAGCAGGTCCTCTAGAGACATTCCACCAGCCTGGAAAGATACGGGAACATTTTCTAACCCCCTTCGCACAGACTGAACGAGACGGAGGAGGCAGAGTCTCAAGTCTTTGAGGAAAACTCGTCAAGAGCATCTATATTACCACTACCGCCTGATGTCACCATCACGTATTTTTTCCCGTACATTATTCATTCCATGGGTGAAGAAGCAGTGAATAATTTACCTATTTTCACTATTCTGTATATATATAAAAAAAAAATGTTCGACCTCAGTAGTTCGCACAGCAACTCGTCTTTTTTTTTTTTTTTTTTTTTTTAAGGGGGTGCTTCGCCGGACACGGAATAGGGTCGTTTAACATTCTCTAACCTGGCTTCAGAAGTGCTCCCCTGGCATCGACTCCGATACTTTATCTCTTTCCGTTAGTTGGGAAGAGGCGCGTGTGCGCGCTTGTACTCCCAACACCCACCCTCCTTCGTGTGCTGCGCGGAATTCGTGAATAGTAAAAATGCGGCATTGCCCAGGCAGCACGCGCGCGCGCGCGCGCGCGCTGACCTCCGCAGCCTTGGACAGGGTCGTGTCACTATGATGACCAATGGTCTGGCCGACCCCCCCCCGAGCACGACAGTACGACCGATCTCTCGGGCACGGTGGCGTTGTCTCTTGACCTCATGTTTGCTTTTGAGAGGGTGGGTGATATGGGGAAGGTGAGGCGTGGTTTAGGGTGGAGCCGATGAACGCTGCCTGAAGGAGATACCAACCGACTCCTTCCCGTCGTCACAAATTGTCGCGGGTAAGTGTTCTTTGAGGGCGGTTAGCCTTCGCGGCCACTGTGCTGATAAGGGGGAGCGAATGTCGCGCGTGTGTGTGTGTTAGTGTGTATGTCGTTTCTGATACCCAGTATCGCTGGTGCTCTGCCAAATGGAAGTGGTCGTTGATCTTTTAAGGCAAGAGACGGGCACGGCTCGGATTCGCGTCTCTCAGGGAATGAGACAGGTGACGGTGGGTTTCTGTGGGGCTACGGACATCCTGCTTCAAGCAGACCAGTCTCCTAAACGCGTAATGTAGTGCTACGCGTTTACCGCTGCCTGTGTGTAGCGTCAGGCAAGCTCTGGTGTAAAAGGCTGTCTTGCACATTTATTCAGAGGGTTTTCACGCCGTAGCTTTGGGGTGGGGAAAGAAAGAGCACCCTCACGTAGTGGGGAAATCAAAGAGGGTCGGGGAAAGAAATACTCCCTGCGGTACTCCGTTGTGTAGTTTGAAGATTTTGGAGGTAAATCCTTTGTGGGGTGACTCTGGCCTGCAGGCGAGAGCTGTGGAGCAGGTCAACCACTCTTTTGTTATTCTTTTCAGCGAAGGGCTAAGCATCTTTTGTGAGGGTGGGGGGTGAACGGCCTCGAACGCTCTGTTGATATCTTTTGCCACCGATAACTGTGCGGGAGAAGAACGTGTTGGGGTTGGTTAACATCATTCAGAATGTTGTGTGAGGTTGAGTGAGGTTCGTATGCAGCGTGGGAGTACAGTGGTTGGGCTTGAAACGGTACTGGTTGGGAGAGAGAGAGAAAGGGTAGATCCTGTTCTTGATCAGCTTTTCGAGTTTGTATGATGATGATAAGTACTATGGATTAGAGGAGAGGGACTTAAGAGGTCTCGTAGATTTTTCCAGGGCTGGAATTACGAAGGCATGTTATCAGATGTGTGGGATTTTTGCTGTGTAACACCTGGAGTGGCTGAAGATAACATTAAAAGTTCTGTGTTGACGTCTGGTATGTTCTGAGGGCCTGTTGCAAGGGGGGAAATCTTTTAGTGTATTAACCGAGATACGAGTGTATGTATGTACCAATTAAGAGAGGTGGGCCAAAGGAAGTTGCTCTAAGGTTGATTTTGTGTGCAACTTTAAAAGATCAGTTGTATCAGGATGGATTCTGCATGTTTTCCATGTAGATTACTTCTTGTCTCACACTTCAGTAACCTGTACTCACTGATTCATCCCAGCAAACGCCACAAAGACAAAACGATATCCCCACTGAAATGCCTAAATACCCGCTCCCCTCTAGGCTAACCATGACCTCCATTCCAGCAGATATACGCGCACCAAAAACCACACACCTAAGCAGGCACCTCTAACCTTCAAGAGTGGTACACTAAAAATAGTTTTGATGAAGACGTTCTCTATTATGCCTCCTCTTTCGGTTCTACTTTCATACGTACCTTCGTATCTCACTCGAGCTTGCAGAATGAAAGAATTCGTGTAAACAGGACAGGACGTAACACAAATGAAAGGAGGGAGGGGCTGAAGATGCATTCTTACGTCTGTCCCTGACACACATTTTGTTCTAAAGTTGGCACCTGGACAGACATGCACACGATGGGAAACGTTGATTGTGGAATTTCTTGGGAAGGGGTGAGGACCCCTGTCTCTGGTCCTGCAGTGAGGGCTTTTGTTTCTGGTCCTGCAGTGAGGACCCCCTGTCTCTGGCCCTGCAGTGAGACTTCTGGTTTTGGTCCTACAGTGAGGACCTCTGTCTATGGTCCTACAGTGAGGGCTTATGTTTCTGGTCCTGCAGTGAGGATCTCTGTCTCTGGTCCTGCAGTGAGGGCTTATGTTTCTGGTCCTGCAGTGAAGACCACAGTCCCTGCAGTGAGGACCTCTGTCTCTGGTCCTGCAGTGAGGACCTCTGTCTCTGGTCCTGCAGTGAGGACCTCTGTACCTGGTCCTGCATCGGGAACCTCCTCCCCTTGGGACCTGCAGTTGGGCAACGACGACGAAGGCGTTCTGCATGTCCAGTGACGTCTGTCCATCTTCCCAACAATTATCATGATCTCTTTCGTGCACACGTGATCACATTATTCTCGTGGTTGCAATCGCTGTCATTACCATCGGTGTTTATGCAATCACCATCACTCACCTCTTCGTCGTCATCCAGGTCGTAATTGCTTGCGCGAATCACCGTCGACTCTCAGCGCCACTGGGAGTGTCATCACACGACACCAGTTGACGAGAAATGGAGATGACTTAACGCGAAGACCACCACCACACAGGATTCTGGGCCGGGTGAGAGGGGCGTCTCCCTGTCATCCTTCCTTCCTCCCTTCCTTCCTTCCTCCCTACCTTCCTTCCTTCCTTCCTTCCTTCCTTCCTCCCTACCTTCCTTCCTTCCTTTGCCCGGCAGAATGAGGTTACGGGGGCCGTGTGTGTCCTGGCGTGACACTTTGCCGGTTAACCGGATCCCCCCCCCAGCTGCACACACA
>JAYMFT010297298.1:0-10289 GCA_038088735.1 Panulirus argus | reverse complement strand
CCACCCTCCTCCGTACAACTCTATCTATAGCTCATGCCTCGCAACCATATAATATTGTTGGAACTACTATTCCTTCAGACATTCCCAGTTAGCTCTCCAAGATAATGTTCTCTCCTTCCACACATCTTTCATCGCTCCCAGAACCCTTACCCCCTCCCCCACCCTATGACTCACTTCCGCTTCCATGGTTCCTTCATTTTTTTCCCATTCAAACTCACTCCCCAAGTAACAATAATAATAATAATAATAATAATGGTAATAATATAAATACATAGGGTTCCTAGAATAAAATTGATTGTTCTTGGAAAGTCTAATTTTCATTGAGCAGCAAGTTAATATATAAAAATAAAAAAATAAAAAAGGGTGGTATTGAAAGGAAGACTGTTGGATCCTTGTTAAGGAATTTCTCGTCTGTAATGCAGGCATTTTGTGGGATGGTAAGTTTGCCACTATCAACACTTTCATTGGTCAAAACCAAATCTTTGTTCCAGAAATGAATTCTTTAGCTTTGTAGGCAAAATTTGTACCTGTAAAAGAAAAGTAGTTAATAGATTGTGATGAATTCAGTGATTTGAAGGATCATTTCAGCGTACTAAGGAACATACTTGATTATTAAATCATGATTGGCACAGTGTGGTGAGTTGAATATCTGGCTAGGTCATCGTATCTTGGTGACAGAGGCAGTGATCTAGGTGACTTGTAACTTACAGTAATTATCAGACCTACTTGTAATGGTGATTTTGCTGTTTTAGAATGTTTATAGTGATGAAAGTATTATCTGGTAGAATGAAATAGGCTTTAAATGTATTCAGGATATTTTGAGGTTTACAAATTAATTTAGTAAGCTGGAATTGATAGAGCTGTGAGTATTTGGTTGTTGAATGACAGATGTATATGTTAGTGACTGATATAGGCAAATATGTAGTCAGTAATGCTTAGAGCAGTGATTCTCAGCCAGGGTGCTGCAGCACACTGGTGTGCCACAGAAATATAGATTTGATCATTTTGCGACTTTTTTCTGTAAGGCAAAATATAACAGTTTTAATGTAACCAGTATCATGAAATAGTTTATATTGTATATAAGGACAGGGACTAGTGGAGAGACTTACTATGACTATCCCCTTGATGGGAGTTGCCAAATGGAACAGACATGTATAGATAGATGGAATAAAACAAAACAGGCAAGAACACAGACTATAAATGCAGCTCACAGAATATAGTCTTCATGCTGCATCACCACTTTCATTTGGCACACACAATGCTTGAGCAATTCATGTGGTGAAAACACTTTGGCAGAGCACCTCTTCACAGGGGCAGCAAGTATATGTTAAGCCATTAGAGGTGTTGTAGACACTTCCATAGGATATTTAACTATCCCACTTTGTAGATGATTTTGGCTGTCTATTGTACACCGTATTGCTGCCAGATGTTTGCAGGCTTCAGTTGATAAGATTACCAGTTTGGCAGGTAACTCTGGTTTTAATTTCTCCGAAAAAGAAAGGCATTTTCATTCCAAACAAAATTTTTAGGCTCTATTTTTGATAAAGACATTGGCTCATTTTAATTCTCTCTCTATTTTAAATACAGCCCGGCCTTGATGTAGACTTTTGTCCGTGACTGGAGCCTTCGACAAAAAAGAAGTGTCTCAAAACGTTTGAAGGGGAGCTAAGAGGAAAACCATGCTAAGGTCACATGTTTCATTATGTAGATCAAAACTGGATTATGGCTTCCAGATATATTTGTCATCCACTGATAACATTCTGAAAATTGTTGTTGTTTTACATAACTTGGTATTAGGAGATGCAGCAAGAGCATTCAGATCCTCTTAAAACTGAAAGGTTGTTTGAAGAGTACGGCAGGCTTCCTTTGAATTAAAGATATGAAAAACTGTGTTTAGAGTATAGGCTGAAACATACTCAATCTAACCCTTAACACAGGTGTTATTACTAGAGAGGACTGATTAATTTCATGAACATCTAAAGTTCTCTAAATCTTTTAATGTAAAAAAAAAATATATACCATTTAAAAGAGTACTGGAGGGAGAGAAATATGGGAGGACTATGTGGAATGGTGTATGCAAGGGAAGCATGTAAAGACAGATAAGTGGAGACTTTTGCCATGGCCACCCCCTTCTTGGGGGTTCCCAGAGGGATGAGGCATTGGAGATGTATATAGATAGATAGAATGAGAGTGGTTTGGGCACTGACTCAATGGACGAGGTAGGTATAGTTTGATTCCCTCCCTGGAATGTTCCTTCACTCACACATTGCACAGACTGGATGAAAACAACCAAAAGTAACAATGCTTCTTTTAGTCATGCAACAGAATATGTGTTAATGGCTCAAAACATAATGGTGTAAGATTTGCTGTATTGAAGAAGAATTTTACATAGCAAAAGTACCCAAAGAATCTTCGACTCCTACTGCAGAACTATGCAGTGTTTAGCCTACACTTAAATTACTGAGCAATCCCCCAGAAAAGAAATGTACAATCTACAGTATTCCAATTCCCAGAGTGCACTCATGCATTATCACTTTACACTTCGATGCCTCACAGAGTTCAAAAAGAGCTAGATTGGATTATCAGAGGCCACTCAAAGCATAAAAGTGTGGAATTCTACAGGTGTCCTGAACATGCTGGTGTCATATGGTGATGAAATAGCATATGCTGAGGATAAAGCAGCAATATTTAGCAATCTGATATACGAGTTATACCTCACAGTGACTTAAAGAGCAGAACAGATCCTTATATAAGATGTAAATGGCAAGCTAGATGAGATTTGAAAACCGCAAGGAAAAACTATAGATGATAAAGAAAGGTATTTAAGTATGGCCTTCCTCTTTCAATAGGAATTGCCATTTGGAGACAATTCTTTTTGACAGGTTTGGTCATACTGTGAGTGGAGACCTTACCCAGTACTGGACACCTGGAACTTCATTGTCATTGTTCAACAAAATTCTTAAAAAATCTCTTAGATTTGAAACTGAATTATACAATTATGCAAAAAGTATTGGAAAAACTTTATGTAAGCGGATTAATTTTTTAAAGGAAGCCAAAACATATAATTCTCTAGCATTAGTTTTTAGGTACTCGTGTTAATGGCACTGAATAACCAGTAGGTTGTAGTGCTTTACAAATTTAAAAAAATAAAATCCATATATTCTCTCAACCATACTTTGTGACATTTTTTGTAACTTCTTCCTTAGTTTCCTGTTATGTCTTCTTATCAGCCTGGCATTTTATATTCTAAAGAAATGTTTTATGGTTGTTTCATCAGATCAGAAACTTGTATGGTGTCATAATGATCCCCCCTTTTATATTTCTCCAACAGTGTGGGTAATTCCATGGCTGCTAGCTTTTTGATGTAGCTTACTTCCTTAAATTATTGCTGTCCCTGTTGCAAAACTGGTGCTGTATACTATAGTTTGTGTCTGTTATATCCTCTAAATACTTTTCTAAACATCTCTCATTCTGTGAAGGTGATTTTGAAGTTTACTGATAAATGATACTTTCAAAAATAGTCTTCCCATGTATGCTCTAGGGATAGGCATATTACTCTGTTAACCCCCCGAAGTCCCTTTCACATGTTGATTCCCGCAATATTTGTCTTGTAAGATGGTAGTTATAATGAGGTCTCCTTCCACAATTTCTTATCATCGACTTGCATACCGTTTGGTGAACTTTATTGAACATGTACTTGACCACAGCTGGAGGTTGTATAGGTCTTGTTGGGAGTTTCACAACCCTGCCAACACCTAATTTCTCTCATAATTTTAGCTTCTTTCCCATACATACTCAGGTATGGTTCCAATCCTTTTGACAAGTTGTTTACATGAACCATAAATAGGAATGCCCACAAGACTGAGTATTCTAGGACCCCTATGGTTACTCCTATGCAGTTTGAGAAAGCATCCTTGTTCCCCTCCATTTTAGAAATGTTAAACAATTAAAGAAGTCTTCCTCTTATACTTACCTATGGCTCAATTTTTTTATCTGATTCTTTTGGAGAACTGTCTCCAAAGCTTTCTGGCAGTCCAAGAAAATAAAGTAGACCATTCTGTACATTTTGTCATAATCAGTGCCTACTCTGACTTGAAAGTTTTGATGATATGTAATATATAACTCAAACCTTTGAACCCATTCTGTTTTGTGCAGCATTTCCTTTAAGTATTCATCCATATTTTCCCTGATTATCTTCTATTATTTACAAATGCATAGCCAGTGGTTATAATTTTTAAGCAATACATGTACTATATGCTTTATGGAGATGTTTTATTGTGGCATATGATTTGTAAATATACCAGTTAGTCTAAATAATTGTGAATAAAAAGTTTATAGTTTTGTTATTTATTCATGTGAGGAATGCATTTTGAACATCATGAAGCAATTATATATTTGCAGCCAAGTATTGGCTTATAATTTAATTATAATTGTTAGTTATAAAAATGTATGTAGGCAAGCCTAATGGTGAATTTGCTAATATTTATGGCAACTGTATTGTTTGTTTAAACATATTTCAGAGTTCTTTCTCATCTATATTGTGGAAGATGGCTTGCTGAATGGTAAATTGCTTTCCATAATTCTTTATTAAATTTATTGTGCTGTGTATAGCATTTTTTTATGTATACATATAAATTTTGCATGATAGTTATATCATCAATATAATTTTTATGTAGTTTCCTTAAGATTGGTGAATGAATTGGTTTAGTCTGCATTTAGGGGGAAATTAGTTTAATTCCAAGGAATGGAGGGCCAAATGTCAGATGAAAATCAGAAATGACATAAATTGTAAGTAAGAATTTAACATAAGGGCTCATATTTTGAGCTGAAGGACAGTTTCAAAGATATGGGGTTAGATAAGGGGAGGCCCAGTTTTTAAATGGGGCTCTTAGATTTTCGAGTCCAGAACAGAAGAGGCTCTTAGTTTGTGTATTAGTTCTGGGAAAGGGAAGCTGAAGTGGCATATAAGACTGTAACTTAGGGCCAAATTTTCATGTGATGAAGGTAACAGAGTGACTTCTTGTACTGATTGGTGAAAAAAGTGCAAAACATTAATTTCAGAGTGTTATCCCAGGACACATTTATTTTATGTTGGTTTTACCAATATAATTTTGAACAATAGAGGTTATTTACTTATTTTTAAAGGTTACCCCACCACTAAGAAATGGAAATTTAAGAAGGCAAGCTAGAACCTTCAGTTTAGTCCACACATAAATGGAATAAGGACTCCCTCACCCACATGTGTACTGCTGGCATTCTACCCACAAACACAATCTCTCCTTGTCACACATAGCACTTGACAACACTTAATTCATTCTTTGTAACTAGTTTTTCCTGTCATGAGCAATATGTGCTATCCCTGCCCTTAGGCAAAATGGTAGGAGCGATAGGTAGAAGTAGTAAGAAGTAACATTAGACAGGAGCATTAGGTAAAATAGGAGGTAGGAACATTTTTCGGTGTAAGGATTAGGTAAAAATGGTCGGTAAAAAACATAAGGTAGGAGCTTCTGGAAACAATGAACTAGAGTTGCTCTCTGTGAGTGGCTTGTTAAGGCTGAGGCACTAAAAGACAGAGAAATGGCATTTGACTCCACCAGTTATGGGAGCTCTTTTGTCATGACCACCCCTTGAGGGAGTTCCCAAAGGGAACAGGCATCAAAGATACAGATAGATAGACAGACAGTCATGCATATTATATACATTCCTGAAATTTTAGGTAGTCACTAGTTGTGACATTTCCTCCACAGACATCAGTCCCCTCTTGAGTGTGACCAGCATCTACAATGACAGTATATTAATGTGAACAGATGATTGTCTTGAGTACTGCCAACTTGTGATACCATACCTTTAGTCATTACTGGAAGTATCACAGTTTGTGGCTTAGATTCAGTTTAGTTGATTTCATGCTTAATAAAATAATCTATCCATCTGTCTATATGTTTCATGCCCATTCATTTTGGGAACTCCCTCAAGGAGGTGGCCACAGCAAGAGTCTTCATTACTGTTTAACGAAGCACTAAAATTGTAAGAAGCAGCACTGTATTACACCAGTTATTGATTTTTTTTTTTTGCCATGACTACCCCCTTAAGGATGTTCCTAAAGGGAATGGGTATCAGAGATATAGTCTACCCATCTATCTATATCTCTGATGCCTGTTCCCACCTGGAACTCCCTCAAGGGGGTAGCTATGACAATCGAGTCTCCATAACTAGTGAACTCCAGTGCCACTTCTTAGCCTTTAGTGCCTCACCCTTAATGGGGCACTGGCAGAGGGCAACTCTAGTGCAGTGTTTTCAGAGGCTCCTATCTTATATTCATACCAATTATAGCTAATAAGTCTACCTAATGTTCTTGCCTCATGATCCAACCTGCTATTTTTACCTAATGTTCCTACCTACTACTTCTAGCTATTAAACCTATCATTTTGCCATTAGGCAGGGCTAGCGCAGAGTGCTCACCACAGGAATATCTAGTAGCAAAATTTGTGTGAGTCAAGTGTTGTCCAGTGTTAGTGTGACAAGGAGAGATTGTATGGTTGTGATAAGAATGCTAGCAGTCCACATATAGGTGAGGCAGAGAAAAGACAGCTACATGGGTCAAAAGAGAGCAACATGACAACCGCTGAAGTACTAGCTCACAATTCAGCCGTCACTAACCCTCCTAATACCTAGGAGGGTGGTACCGGTAATATACCTTCCTGGTCGGTGGCTGTCTACCAGCTACTACCTACAGCTTAGTAATAGAGATGCAGATAGGGGGTATACCATTAGCACAGCCCTGTTAAGATCAATTTCTTCTTCATAGTAGTGAAATCAGCACAACCAGATGTAGGTGCAAATCCAGAATTTGGGGATAGTATAAATACAGATTCCTTAAAGATAAAAAGCTCAAAAGAATATTATGTAAGGACACAGTGTATTTTATAAAATTTTACTCCTAAATGTTATTTTGGATTTTTGATCAAATCACTAAAAACTGGTCATACTCTCATAAAACAATATAACTGATTTACAGAAGTGTTTCTCATGAGATCAGTGACCATTTTTTAATATGGACTCCCATGGTGTAGGGGTTAACATCCCTGACTGAGTCGCATTCACAGGCCACCCAGAGCTGAATGCACAGTTTGAATCCTGGTTGCGGCAGTCGGTCCACAGTCAACCCGTTGTTCATCCACCCTTTGTGGTTAGTTGATAAAATGGGTACCTGGCTCAGGCTAGGGTATATACTGTCAGTGTACTGAACCAGGGAATATGAAATGTCTGTGGTAATCCATGGAAAGGTCTGTGGGGCCTGGATGTGGATAGGGAGCTGTGGTTTTGGTGCATTACACATGACAGTTAGAAACTGTGTGTGAACGGATGTGTTCCTTTTTCATCTGTCCCCTGGCACTAGCTCACTGGCGCAGGGGGTGGCGATGTTTCCTGTGGGGCGGGGTGGCGTCGGGAATGCATAAGGGTGAGCAAATATGAATATGTACATGTGTATATATGTATGTGTATGTATATGTTAATATGTATATGTATGTATATGTGCATGTATGAATATATGTATGCATATGAGTGGATGGGTCTTTCTTTGTCTGTTTCTTGATGCTGGAAACAGAGATCAATTATAATAAATAAATAAATATATATTTGATAACCTAAAATAAGTGAAAGCATTTTTTTTTTCTGTTTTCAATGAAACACTGTTTTTGATGACAAAATTTCATTATAATCATATCAGAAGTGTTTTAGGAAGGTGATAAAATAGGGAGAGGCAGAAGTGACCCCTAAGCTACACAATTATACAATAAACTTAATCATGATGTGGGCTAAGTCTCACAAAAGGAATAATAAATATATATTTAACTGTTTAAGTGATCTACATTGTTGGCCCATGAGACAATGTGTCCATTTCACCACTTTCCTTAAAACACTGAAATTATTTTAATCATAATGAAATTTGTTCTGGTTGCAAAAGCATATTAACTTGCTTCATCAAACAAAACTCCTATGATTATTGCTATCAGCTTAATTCTGTTATAAAATATCATAAATTTATTTATATCCAATATTCACGAATCTCATTATACACATGCTTCAATATGAGAGCTGTATTTAATTTTATGAGAGTATTTCGGTTTTAAGATATTTAAATAACAAAACCTGTTGTTCTCTAACAATTTTTTATTTCTACACACCACTGTTTGTTTTGAGCTTTTCATCATCATCTTGTTGAGTTCACCCCTAAACCGGACTGAAGTTGTATAAGAGTCACTTCAACAGACTACATTCTGTCCTCAGCATCACACACTGGACCAAGGTGGTGCAAGTCACACCAACCAGACCACGCCATGTAATTAACAACCTACAAAAATAACGTCATTTTCCTAAGACACCTTCTAATCATTAATATTCAAAGTACCTTAAATGTGTCCCTCAAATATCTAAGAGAAAATTGAACTACCTTCTTGTCTCATTCCATATATGATGAAACCAGCTTTTCATGCTATTTGCACTGTAATGAAAATAACATTTTTCACAATTTTCACCAAGAAGTGAAAACGGTGACATCTTTAAAACAAAAACATAATTCAAGTCTTAGTTATTCTATGTGTTTTAAATCTACTCTGGATGTAAGCTGCTAACCACTGGAATCAAAATCAGAAGGGAACAAAAGTATTATTGATTTACAGTCCATCATCAGCATGTAATTCTTGGGTGTTAAATTATATTACCTTTTTAATCATATTTTAGATTTTAGAATATAACCATGAATGTCTGTGACTATGTTGGGAAGGAATTTATTCTAAGTCTGAACAATAAAAACAGAAACTTTCATTGATTTTGTCTTAATATCAAATCCAAGAGAAGCAAGATCCTGCACTCAATTTACGGATAGGGTCCTAAGTCTTCCACAGTGACCAACAATGCCTACCATTGTCCTTATCCTTTTGAGTCTGAATATGAATATAGCAGGCTAAATACTGACCTTAAAACATTTATTTACAATGCTGCAAACTGACATGTTATAGGTATAACAGTTAACTGACTGCATGCCAGCCAAGAAGAGATATGTTACAGTACATAAGTTTATTACACGTTCTCGGTATGAACTGTCTTTGTACAACCTAATTTTGCCTTGGATACTTTATCTTTCATTTACGTGCGTGTGTGTGCGCTTCATCTCCAAAATCCTCAAGCTCTACAGTGAAGTTACCCTCTTCAATCTCTTGCTCCATGATTTTACTGTCATACTACAGCATGGTGACACTTCTTGGTTAACAACATGCAACACCACATCACAATTAGAATATTGGCTCACTCAAAACTGAATGTCTGCTTCCCCACAGAAATTCACTTTTTTTTTTTTTTTTTTTTTTTACCCCTTGCAGACATGAATCCAAAACTGCAGTCTCATTATCCTTAACAGTTAACCACTTTCACTCAACCAAATTCCTACCACAACAGCTTGATATCATAGAAAACACAACATTCACTCCCACGCCAAAAGCATCAACACAGATTTAAAGAAAAAGAATCCCTTATTATCCTTTACAAACAATTCATCCACTTTGCTCTACACTGCACCTGTCTGGTCATTCACCCTATCTGAAGTAAATACTACTGTAACGAAAACAAAACAGAGTACTCAGAAATATCACTGCCTGTCTAGCAACCACAAACACTTAAGAGATGCACAATACAAAAATAATTTAAATACATTTAAAATCCAATCTCACCTCAGTACATTCTGCACATGATCCTTTATAATGTCACAAGGGCCTTCCCATCCAAACCACTCCAGAGCTAACTAACTACCAACACATATAGCAGAAATAAAAGGATTACCCCTGCTTCACATTTCAAGAAACTTTCAGATTCCTTCCTTTCTCCTAGAAAATGCAACACTGACAAAAAACATATACACCAAAACAACCAGACAAGGATAAACCTAAACCATCCACCCAATATATCTATATATATTTATACGTTTGCTATTTCCTGCATGAGCGAGGTAGTGTCAAGAACAGATGGCACAGCCATAGAGGGGAAAATCCTCACCTGGCTCCTTGCCCTTTTCTTTCCTTTGTAAAGTTATACAGGAAAGGAGAATTTCCAGCCATCCGCTCCCCACCCCTCTCGTAGTCGCCTTCTACAACACACAGGGAATACGTGATCAGTATTCTTTCTCCCCTAACCCCAAGGATAATATATATATATATATTTTTTTTTTTTCATACATATTCGCTGTTTCCCGCTTTAGCGAGGTAGCGTTAAGAACAGAGGATTGAGCCTTAGAG
>JAYMFT010297287.1:0-10289 GCA_038088735.1 Panulirus argus | reverse complement strand
CACTTGATCCACGCATCCTCTACCACTTCTAAAACCACACTGCTCCTCCCCAATCTGATGTTCTGTACATGCCTTCATTCTCTCAGTCAATACCCTCCCATACAATTTTCCAGGAATACTCAACAAACTTATACCTCTATAGTATGAACACTCGCCTTTATCCCCTTTGCCTTTGTACAATGGCACTATACGTGCTCCTCCCCAGTCGAGAAGTGATCCATAAGCACATCATCAGTGAGGAACTTGAAGCCGTAATTGCGTACCGTCTTGTCCTTTTCAGTCCATTAAGATAAGTAGCTCCAGAGTTTGCAATCCTCTCCTTGTGGTTCGCCTCCCAGCATCGATGTGACAGTTTCATATGGCCCGTTACTGGGCTCTCACCAGTGGCTCTGTCAGACCCTCTGAGTGAGATCAGATAGATGATAACGTGATTTAATCCTACATCATGAAGTGTATAACTCTTCATCCATGTTCTTTTAAGATTATTTTGGTACTGATCCGTGTATAGTTTGCTTTATTCACCACCTTCAGTCCTTCAGTTGCACTCACGGGTAATGTGCTTCCTGTTAGCTGACCACCAAAGTCTTGATTCCTTTCGCCATGTTTCACCTTATAACTTTGCTTATTAACTCTCCGGCTATCGCCTCTCTTCAAACATCAATTTCCGTCTACTGTGATGTTGCTTCTGTTTCTCTCTCTGTTTCACAGGTATTATTTCAGCCACTGTTCAAATGAGTTTGTTTCGGCCCCTAAAACCTGAACTCACGCCACTCGACTGGCTGCTTCTTCCAGTTTTTGTGTGACGGCTAACGACACGAGCATTGACCGTTATATTCGAAGCTCTGTAATTCTTTTCCTTCTCTTCATTCTTCTATAACCTTTCCTTTTTTAGGGAATTGGGTCCATAAAACTTCTGAACAGCTTTTCAACACACACGGCTTCGATTGAGGTAGTCTATTCCCGCAAAAGAAAGACGTTACATTAGCAATGCCATCGGCACAGGACCAACCCTTGAAAGATTCCAGTAGTTATTTCTGCCCATTTTAAGATAGTTCTTGTGAAGTGGAGTCTTTATTTACCAAGTATCAGGTAATCATTACTTCCTCAACAGATCTCTCGTCCAACAACTTGGCACCAACAACTTAGGCCATGAATCCAACAAACAGACCTTGGCAACAACAGTACAGGCCTTGACGGCAACGAAGAGGCCTTGACAACAACAATTCAGGCCTTGACGCCAACAAACAGACCTTGGCACCAACAATTTAGGCCTTGACTCCTACAAACAGACCTTGGCACCAACAGTATAGACCTTAGCACCAACAATGCAGTCCCTCGGTACCTCAAATATCCATCTGGTCCTTCGTAAACAGAATCCACGTTCAAACTCGCTACCCTTAGGTAAAATTAGCGTTTTAAACCACAAACTCCCTTTCATCCCAGCTCTGCCCGATTTTCCCCTCACCGTCTCTCGTCTTCTCCTCCACCACAAGACGCTGTCCCCTCCTTCCCCTCTCCCCCGAAACACATCCCTAAGAGAGGGAGAGTAGACATGTTACCCCTCAGGCGGGGCCCGCCCTAGCCTGCCTGAGCCCTCCACCTACTACTGCCAGATGAACGCTCTTATCTGCATTTGCTATTTATGTTATGACAACACTCCACCTCTGGCCTTGCGCTCAATCGCTTCATATACAACAACGGCTTGTTATCAAATTTCAAAGTTTATGTATAAACGTGAGATAAATTATTATCCAGGAATCCTTGCGTTTAATTCGTTATTTAACATAATCAAATCGGAGGTTGATGACAGCGAAGAAAACGAGAGGAAGAGTAACGGAAATTCCTGCACTTTGAACTGGCTCGCCCTTGTTTACTGTCCGCTGATTGGTCAATATCTTAAAGTGGCGGTGCGCTATGATTGGTTCAGGACGGGTCCCCTGTATTGGTCTGTTTGCTGAGGAGAAACTGCTGTCTCAATGGGTCAGGTGACGCTATTTCTAGGATCCCAGTGCGTCACACTTACACCGTGACTGCGTCTAGATAAATCTTTGTCAAACCGCGTCTAACAACACCGTAATTATGTCTCGATAATCTATCAAAATACAATCTATTACACCACCACTAACATCGGTCTATCTATCACATCAAACACCGCTATTGTGATGGAGATATTTATTAAGCAAAGATCCCCTTCCCCCCACCAATATGTCCCCCTCCTCCCACTATGTCCAGACAATATGACCCGCCCCCCTTACCATATCCAGGAAATACGCAACACACAAGAACTGTCTCGGAGGCTGTGTTGCGCTTCCATTACGTCCCAGACATTGGGACGAATCTCTTGTGTTTCTTCACCGTACCAACACTGCATCCGGGCAATGTATTGCGCCTCTGGTGTGTCAAGACAGTGTTTTGCAAAAGATTATGTTGGCCAAAATAATCTATTCTCCATTATCAGATCAAATAATATTTATCCTTTTGTGTTTCGGTTTATTGAATATTCCTCTTTTGTTTCCGGAAGAGTGATTCTATCTTCCGTAGTTCTAGTTTCTTGAGGAATATTCTTCCTCGCTGTTGCGTTTTCTAGACGACATGTTCATAGAATATTCCTTCCATGATGTACTCCTCAGGCGTTGTCCCCACGAGGTAAAATACTCCGCGGTAATACTCCTCAGGAAAAAAAGGTTTACCCCCGAGTATTGTTCCCTAAGGACAAAATCTCCCCTTATTATTGTTCCACAAGGATGAATATTTACAAATATTACCCTTTGAGGCAAAATATATTCACGATACTGATCACCTGAAAAAAAAAAATATTCGTTTTCTTCAGTTTAGATAAGATGATTCCCGAATATTTTTTGGAATATTCCTCGGGGATACCCTTGTTCCTTATGACAGAATATCCCTCAATATCACTCCACCCACAAGACGAAAACAACAAAATATTCCCCCATCGCCGTCCTTCTCCCTCCAAAATGATATTCCTCCAAATATTTCCCTCCACACATTATAAAATATTCCTCGGCACCGCTTTTCCCCTCCTACTATTATACACACATTAATTCCCGTTCAAAATTCTGTAATTCTATTAATTATTAGCTAACGAGGAAAACTCTCCTCCTCCCCCCCCTCCCCTCCACCGAACCCCCCTCCTCCCCTGTCTTCTCTCCCCCCACCCAACCCCCTATCCTCCCCACCTTTCTTCCCAGGCTAAGTTTGTGGTCGGAAGTTGGAGGCTTCGAAAAGTAATTTAAAAAGCAATTAAAGGGCCATTTTTTTTTTCTTTTTGGCTTATCAGGGTTGGGGGGTCTTTTATAAACATCATGGGCACAGGGGTCCACCAAGCCCTTGGGAGAGACCAGTGGACCAACATATATACTCTCCCCCCCCCCCCCCCCCCCCCCGCTCCTCTCTCTCTCTCTCTCTCTCCCCCAATCTTTCCTTAGCTCCCTCCCTCGCTCCTTCGCCCCCTTAATCCTCAAGCCCCCCCTAATTTGGCAGATTTTTATTACAGAGTATTAAATTTGGTGGATTTTTGCCCCCGTAAGGAAAACGACATCATTTCATATTTTCTCATCCATTTTTTTTTCATCTCCGTATTTAAAACTGTCTAATTGCCATCTGGTACTTTTTTGTGTGTGAATATTTTTTTTTTTTCGTTATTCTAATTATTTGAAAAAAGAAAATCGTTTCTCGTGTGGTGTTAACCACTGTGGTTCATGGGTTTAGTGGACGAGGAGGACCATTCAAACAATAGTAGCTAAGTTAGGTTACAAACAGAATACTTGAAAAATTCTATAGATTAATTTCTGGCATGCTTATAGAAATAAAATGGTATGTGGTACGACTACCATTTTCTGTTACTGATCAAAAATCGTTTTTTTTTTATATAATTTTTTTCATAGTTTTCGAGACATCGTAAATGTCATTGCTCGTAGTAATAAAATAGTCGGTGTTTTGGATATTCTCTAAACGAAATTTGTAGTAGATTATTACGAATGTTGCATCAGCAGCTATGCCAGAATTTTAAAAGCGCACTAAATCTGAATTTTTCAAAAACTGAAAAAAATAGTTAAATGATTCTCTTTGGAACTTAGAATTAACCTATTTGAGATACATATTTTTTACCATGAAGCCTATGAAGCCTACTCCGGCCATTTGAGGCTCCAGAATAACCGTCACGTCACAGACATCTGTAACATAACAGACGCCACTTCTTAGGCAGCCGTATACTGTGGCCTTCACAGATCGGTATTTTCCGCCACATCTGCTCATAGTAGATACATTAAATAAACTACCATCACTTTACCTTGCTATGTATTCTCAAAACGAAAATTATTATTATTTATATATCCAAATATTTCTTTTCAATATGTGCATATTAACATCATTTTTTTTCCTTCGAGATATCTCAAAAAATGAGGATCGTTGTTCTGTTCATATTCTCTTTCACTTTTTGTCATGATTACGACTGGAATTCATTTCTTGACGCCCTGTGCCTCATGGCACTGCCCGAGACCTGAAGAGACCAACGCTGTGTAGTGGGGAGGGGGTAGAAGACCAGGCGGGTGAGATATAGGTAAGTAGTCTGGGAAGAATATAGCTTTGTGTAGAGGATCTTTACGCACAGACTGACGACATCAAGTGAAGGAAGCCTGGCAACCAGTGAATGAGACCCCATCCTCACCCCAATGTTCACAGCTTTTTTGATGATTATTTTATGACTGACTGAAACTGATGACTCTGGTGATGTTAACGAAGATGAGAGGCAGAGAGGACTTGCGACTCTCTCTTGGTTATGACAGATGATGTTTAGGAAGCTGTCGAGGCAGTGGGTGGTCGAGGAGGTGTGTGTGTGTGTGTGTCATCAAGCGCCCCAATCTTTATCTTCGTCCCTTGGCAATACAGTCTTCCTCCCATTCCTTCAGTAACCAGGTCTTGCTCCCCCTCTCCTTCGTCCCTCGCCATCCCTATCCTTCCTTTCGTCCACCAACACTCCGGAGACCCATCGACCATCCTCCTCCAACACTCGAGTCTCCAACACTCTCTTCCAGCTCCTCGCTGCCATCCTCCAAATCCCCAACACTCACAAGGGTCACGTCCTCAAGAGGAATAAAGAATAATATCTTCGACGAAGAACATCGCAAAGCGAGAGACGACACCAGGAAGGGAACCATCACTGCCATACACACAGACATCTCATCATCCCTACCTCACCGGAGACTTATACAAGGAACCACGCACCGTCACACGCACCTTAAACGCCCCAACGGACTTCTTTGCTACCCGCCAACGCAATCTACACACTCTCCACGCACCCTACGGCCCTCACTAACGTCCCCCGCACACACACACACACCGTGGCTCCACGCACCCTAAAACGCCTCCTTTGCCAAGCCCACCGACGCGACGCGACGCGGCGCTCCCTCCCTCCCGCCCGACAGAGTGAGGCTGAAGGCAGCCTAGCCTCAGCCAGGAGGCTCCGGGCGTTCCAGTCCCTCCGCTTACATGCCGCCCTTCATCGGCTGAGGCCAACATCCAATCTTTCCCTCAAAGCAGCAAAAATCCAGCCATGCCTAAAACCTCCTTTGTGATTTGTTTCTGCTGATACCCTTTTCTATTCCAATATCATAATGCCGATATTCAATTTGAATAATGTTGTTACGGGGGAAATGTGGAATCATGATTGAATGCAAAATGGCGGAAAATTCGAAATTGGGCCGAGTGACGTCACAACCGCGGCGAAATATGATTGGTAAATTGGAAAATTGAAGCGTTTAACCCCTGACACGGAAAACTCTTAGAAGAATATTTGGAGCGAGAAACTCCGATTACGGAAACTCGAGCCGCTTTTTTTTCTTCTTTTTAAATGGGAAACAACAAAATGGGTCGGCCGGAGGAGGAGGAGGAGGAGGAGGAGACGCGAGACAACTGGCCCGTCTTTATTGACATTCTGACCGACTCTATCTCGGTCCATTTTATTGCTAGCTCACTTTATTAGGAGGTTCAGTGAGCTATCTTTCTTTTTTTCTTTACGACTAGGTGTAGAGAACGGATCATGGGGTCGAAACGCTTCGTTCTTATGATGTCCTTCAGAGTCCGCAACAAATGTCCTTGGGTTCATTCCCTGATGTCCTGGTTAAGGACGACGAAGCAGTGTCTCGAACCCTTTGTCGTCTCCGTGCTCTGGCTACTGGTTCGGCCAAGTTCGTTTCGAAGCTTCAAAAGGTTCACGCGCTCGGCGTCCAGTATTCGATCGACACTGGTTCGAAAATACTGATTCGTAAGACACTGGGAGTTTAGATGTACCCACCATTAAGATGTTGAAGGCGAGACCTTCACAAAATCTCGAACATCAGACATTAAGAAATTGATCTCGAATTGAAAGCCGATTTCGGAGCCAAGATTCCAGGGTTCTGCTGCAGGAGGCGCAGGTGCAGAGAGGTAGCTGGGTGGCCGGGAGGTAATGAGATCACTGTTGTCTGATACCTTGTCTAAAGTCGTAGGGAGGGAATTCAGAGGAAGGTGGACGGTGTCCTGGAACCTGGATACAGCGGCCAACCTCAGTAATGACTTCCTAAAGAGAGTGTGTCTGGAAACTGGATGTTTGTCCGGAGATTGAGGTCCTCTTAGGGGTCCGGACACAAGGTCTTCTTAGGGGTCCGAACACTCAAGTCATCGTTGGGGTCAGGACACCAAGGTCTTCTTAGGGGTCCGGACACTCAAGTCTTCGTCGAAGTCCGGACACAGAGGTCTTCTTAGGAGTCCGGACACTCAAGTCTTCGTCGAAGTCCGGAAACTAAAAGTCTTCGTCAGGGTTTTTGTTCCTGTGAAACAACCATAAAAAAACAACAGAGATTTCGAAAACTCTTTTTCTCTTCTTTGAGAGTCAAATTGGAGCTCTTTTAATTTCACGTCATTTATCTCACAGCTGAATGAAAACGCCCGCAAAACAATGGACGGGAATCAGCCGTGAGGACCTGATCACACAACTTGTTACTTCCGTCAGGACGACTTTGTATCTCATTTTCCTGTGCTTTTTTTTTCTATCTCGTCGTGGGAATGTGAGGTCACCAGGCAGGCCCGGGAGAGAGATTATCAACATGCGAGTCTCTTGTTGTGGTGGTCAGGGCGAGAGATAAAGAGACTTGCGTACAGGGAGTCGATGGCTGCCGTTTGTGACCAGAGCTGGAGGGGACGCCTGGAAGCTGTCCAGGCTTTTACCCTCTGGATGTAAGAGTGTCTGAGAGAACCACTCCCATGTAGATACTTGGGTGGAGTATTATGGGTGGAGTCGCTGATGGACTAATGGAAAGGAGCAACAGACACAGAAAACGGTAATGTAAGAGCAGCAAAGGCAGAAACAAAAGCAACAGTAGCAGCAACAACGGTAAGAACAACAACAATAACGGTAGCAGAAACAAAAGCAGCAACAGCAGTAACAATAGCAGCAACAACGACAAAAATAACAGTAACAGTAGTAGCAACAAAAGCAACATCAGCAAAATAGCAGCAGCAACAACGGTAACAGTAGCAGCAGTAACAGAAGAAGCAACAACAGCACTAAAGGAACAGTAAAAGTGGGAACAACAGTAACTCCAGAAACAAAAGCAGCAGCATCAACAATAACAACAGATAACGGTAAAGTGAGAACAGCAGAAACAGAAGAAAAGGCGTCAACAGAAGCAGCAGAAACAGCAGTAGCAGAGAAGAAAAGGCATTCAAAGGAGCAGCAGTAACATCAGCAACAGAAGAAAAAGGCATTAACGGGAGCAGCAGTAACAACAGTAGCAGCCGAATAAAGGGCATTAACAGGAGCAGCAGCAGTAGCAGCAGGAGTAGGAGCAGAAGCAGCAGGAGCCCGTAATGGTACGAATACCTAACAACTCTGAATACAAAATTGGCCCTTTGTGGTCCAATTGCCTTTTCACATCTAATTTGCAATGTTGATTTGGTCTGCGGCCAAAAGTTCGAAATTAGACTAACCTCGTTGGGGAAAAAGAGCCCGAAATATTTAGTCTAGGCGCGTTCATTTAGCTTGCTAATTTTCTGATTGCTTTTTATTGGATTCCATGCCCAGGATTTGACTCATTTCATTTACCGGCTCTGCGGGCCTCTTTTCTCTCTCTCTCTCTCTCTTCTCGTCTTTGGAATTCATAATTGTCGTTTATTTGTTTAGGTTTGTCTCACAAAAGCTACCGACTACTCGGTGGTTCTGTGTGTGTGTGTGTATACACTTATACCTTACCTTGCTACTTCTTGGAGTCCACCTTTCCATAGTTTATGGGACTCCTGCAGCGCTCAGGAAGCTAATCACGTCCACCGAGCGCAGTCACATATCATAAAGTGTGCTGACGTTGTCTGTGTCCAGTGTCTTCATTCTGCTGTTGCATCTCAGGCATGAGGGGGGTCTTGTGATGTGTTGAAAAGGTGTTTTTAATGTTGGATCGAAGGTCGGCGTCCAGAGCCAAAACGGGAAAGAATAACTCGCGTATGTCTGGGGAACGTAGTTTCTGACGGGTATATATTTTCCGAGATGGTGTTTCTTTAATGTAGGGTTGAGAGGACGTTTTTGTTTATTGTTTGTTAGCTCATTTCAGTATGAATGTGTTTAGTTATCTTGGCGTATGCTTGGGGAGTTAAAAGTCACCTTTGGCAAAGGCGTATCATCAGCTGCAAACAAGAGGAAGTAGAATTTCGTCGATGACCCTCTGATTTCACAGGGTGTAATGCAGCCCTGAAACAACGGGAATCCCTTAAAAGGGAGAAAGACGTGCTTGTCTGAGTGTGTTTAAGTCATTTTGAACAGTGAACAAAGGGATGTCTTACACACTTGCGAACACTGTAGTGGTGACTCATATCAAGGACTGTAGTGATGACTCATATCAAGGACTGTAGCGATGACTCATATCAAGGACTGTAGTGATGACTCACATCAAGGACGGTAGTGATGACTCATATGAAGAACTGTAGTGATGACTCATATCAAGGACCGCAGTGATGACTCACATCAAGGACTGTACCGATGACTCATATCAAGGACTGTAGTGATGACTCAGTATCAAAGACCGTACCGATGACTTGTATCAAGAAATCTGACCATTTGCCGCCAAGGAAACTTTAGTTCGTCTTCAAGTCCTATGAATGGGGTGATGATTAAGGGTCAAATTGCCTCGTTACGTCTCCAGGTGGCCGCGCGGAGATAGCCTGATGGCTCAGTTTTGTGATGGTAATAACCACGACCGACGCCCCTTGTGTCCCGCGCAGGCGCAGCCAGCCCTGTAGGTAGTCGGCTCTGTTTATAAAACGGTCCTTTAGATGCTCGAGTCTGTAGATACTCGACCCTGTAGATACCTGACCCTGTGGATGCCTGGCCCTGTAGATAACTGGCCCTGTAGATGCCCAGCCCTGTAGATGTCTGGCACTGCAGAACGTCTGGCCCTGTAGACGCCCAGTTCTGTACGTAGATGTCCAGCCATGCAATGCATGGTAGGTTTAAAAGCTATCCTTCCACTAACCTAGCTTAAAAGATGGCCAGCCCTACACATACCAAGTACAAGAGATGCTCAACCCTACATACACAAAGCCCAACAGATGGCCAGCCCTACACACACCCTTCCCAGCAGATGGCTAGCCCTACACACACCCTTCCCAGCAGATGGCCAGCCCTACACACACCCTTCCCAGCAGATGGCCAGTCTGACACATACCCTTCCCAGCAGATGGCCAGCCCTACACGTACCCCTCCTTGCAGATGGCCAGCCCTACATATAACGGCTCAACCTACGCCCAGTCCAACAGATGCACCAGCTTAACAGATGCACGGCCCAACAGACGCACGGCAGGAGAGATACCCAGCCCAACAGCTGCCTGGCCACCCAGATGTCTTGCACAGACAACAGTCCTCATGGCCGATCAGGGTAAATGCAGATGTGACCAACGCTTCAAGTAACACAGCAGATGGGGCTACAGCGGGTGACTGTACCAGAGGCTGAGCTGATTGATTCTGTAACTTCGTTATATTGAAAGGATTCTACGGTTACCTCGTACCCGTGTTTCCATCGAGCCAGACGATGCATCAATTTCACGCCATAAACGGTTATATTCAGGTGGTTTTGTTGTTAGACAATTCTACTGTGTACTCTTCAATTATTTTCTTATTCAGTTTATAGCAGAATGAATCACAGTAGTTCCTATATCTATATGTCTATATATCTATCTGTCTATCTATCTATCTATCTATCTATCTATCTATATATATATATATATATATATATATATATATATAT
>JAYMFT010297276.1:271-10289 GCA_038088735.1 Panulirus argus | reverse complement strand
AGACAGGTATAGGCGGCACTTAGCCATGGCCCAAGCGACTGCAAGTAGCTCCAGCTCTATGGTGGCGTAGCGAGTTTGTGTGTCCATGAGAAAACAAGAGCCACACTGGATGAGACACATCTGACCGTGGCAGTTGTCTTGAAGTAGGGCATAGCCTAGTCTGTATAGGCGTGAGGCATCTGTTTGCAGGATCATGGGCGAGGCTGGGTTGAAGGGTGCCAGGACAGGTGGTGAAGTCAGAGCTGCCTTGACCTTCCTGAATGCTTGCTCATGGTTGGGGGTCCAGATGAAGGAGCGTTTGGGGCCCATGAGCGGGCGAATGGGCTGTGCTGCTGCTGAGATGTCTGGAGTGAAGTCGGCAAGTTGGTTGACGAGACCCATAAATGACCTAAGGTCCGTGACGTTGGATGGTGTAGGAAAGTCATGTATAGCAGATACCTTGTCGGGGTCTGCTGCGATGCCATCGGGGGATAGGATGTAACCTTAGAAGTTAACCTGAGGGGCAGCTATGGTGAACTTTTCCTTGTTGAATGTGATACCGTATTGATGGTACTTGGTCAGCATTTGGTGCATGTGTCGTAGGTGGGAAGGGAGATCCTCGTCAAACAGAAGGATGTCATCTACGACCTTCACACAGTTGGAGATGCCTTGTAAGGCCATATATCCACAGAGACAGTAGGCATCACCTGTTGCTGAAAATCCCATCAGGCCACTACAGTGCTGGAACCTTCCGTACAAAGTTATGAACGTGGTCAGATGGCACGTCATCTGGGAGGAGATGCATGGATCCGTCGTCTCCCTGTGGATCATCTATGTGATCTGCTGCATTTAGATCCACGAACTGAAATGCCTGTTCCTCTTGCTGAGCCATGTTAAGTTGGGTATCGTCGGAGAGCTTAGGATCTGTAGATTGCCAGGAAATGTCCAGTTTGCTGTAGGTCAATGCAGAAATGCACCAGGAGTAGTTGAAATGAAATGATGGTGGTATGCGGGTAGTTTCAACAAGTGAGGGGAGTTTTGTGCGTGCATACATCTGTGGCGATGATGGGCGGGGCGACCTGGCAGCTGGCCTGAGGGGACACAATGGGGCCTCTGATCCGCGCCAAATTTTGAACACTGAGTTTGCGGCTTGCTACACCACACTGCATTGTAACTCTATAACTCACTCTTACATTGCACTACACAAAAATGTAGCCCTCCTGGAGACACTGTAACACACTGGAAACACTGTAGCGAGTATCCTGGGTCACTTTAAGAAATCCAACGTGCGAGCTGAGCCGTGAACCCGTGTAATGGAGTCCCCTGCTTGTATTTTGTAACGTTGGGCTCGGCTGATTCGAGTCTCTGTCAAGGGAGCGGTTACTCGTAACTGCACCATAGATGTGATGGAACCGAAGGTGATGAATTGAAACTGTAAGTTCTTAACACTCCCATTTATTTACAAAAGACAGATAGCATGAGAGCATTGGGAAGCATCTGATACTCGTCTCAAATCAGTGGGCACTGGAAGCCCACACCACGCGCATGCATATTGGGGAGCAGCAACGTTGTCATGTCACAATGTAACTTTGAAATCCAGCCAGCTGTCTTACCATGTGCAGCACCGATACTTGATATCTACACATACTCGACTCTGTCATACCCTCTATCCTGATCTATAAATGCTGCATACCACGTTCTCGGTCATTCTGTTCCATTCATGTACCACTATAATACTGCAAAAGTGTTTTTTTTACATCAATATTAAAATTTTTTTAGCTTAATTCCAAATTTTGTCCTTCATTTACACCATCTATTCATCTCTTGCAACACAAATCACAGTTAATGTCATCAATCAGATTTATAAATTTAAAAGGTTGATATCATGTCACCTATCACTCTTTTCTCTTCCAAGGATAGCAAAATTAAAACCGCTAGCTTTTCCCTACAACTTAGTTTTCTTAATTCTAATACCATCTTTATTGCCTTCTCTGGTCCTTCTTTATCAGATCTTTGTAAATATATAAATAGTGGCTTATTGAATTTAGGCAGCCATTCGACTGGTATTAAAGATATTACAGAATTGGGAGGTCATGAAAATAACCAATTAACTTATTTTTTTAAAAAAGCTTAAGATCCCGGTGGGCTGGATATTTCCAGGCTCACTGACAAGTTGATATATGAAATTTTTCAGCATAAACTTAAAAAACTTGTGTCCCCTCGACTCCCTGTGACCATGTTTAATTCAAATCCCCCCCAGTCTATGACTTCAGATGAACTGGTATATGTCCAAAATGAAAGTAAAATGTAAATACTTTCTCTTTCTTTTCAGCTTTTCTGACCTTAAATAGTAGCTATAAAAACCACTCATCATCATTTAGAAAAATATCAAATTACAGTAAATGCTAAGATTAACTACTGTACTTTCGGTTAAAAATCAACTTATAACAATATTTCATGTCAGTACTGAGCATTTCACTGCTGGTTCCAAGTTTAACAGAAACATATACTTCTGCAACATATTTTTAAGCAAACAGTGAGAGACTGAATTGCTTGTATGCATTTGTGGGCACCAAGTATAAACTAAAGAACCACATTATGAATAAATGACCCGCATTTGCTGATACAGTAAAGTGAAGCTCACACACACAATTCAACTGGTGGAGCACATAAAGGTATGGAGGTAAATGTCTCTGCTTCAAACTGAGCCCTATCTGCAGGTTGAAGCTGGTCTAATGGTGTATACCAATCTGGGTTCTTATTTACATGTGTAAAGGAACCCCCAGGATTTGGAGTTCCTTCAGCATGTTGTGCAAACAGTCCTGAAGTTCCCTGACCTGTGGATGACTGAAGAGCTTCGGATGGTTTTCCAAATAAACCAGTATTGGAATTTGGTTCATTATTGTTTCCAAACACACTAGGGGATGGTTTGCTAAAGGGCCCAGATGCTTGTATATTACCAAACAGCCCACCTCCTCCACTGGATGCAGCATTTCCATTACCACCAAAAATACCAGTTGTACTTTTAACGGTGTTACCACCACTGGAAGTCCCACTAAAAACTGAGGGTGCTGCATTTTGCACTGGAGCACTTGATACTGGAGTGGGTGGATTGGTTCCAAAAGTATTTGCCATGCCAAAAACTGAGCCAGGCTGTTGCTGCTGTGTTTGTTGGATACTAAATAATCCCTGCTGCTGATTTCCAAAAATATTGCCTTGACCTCCACCAGTATTTGAGGATCCAGTTGAGGTTGTGCTCTGTGTTCCTTGAAACCCACTGCCTTGTTTGTTTCCTCCTGTTCCACCAAATACTGAAGTCTGATTCTGAGAATTACTGTTAAAGATATTACTTGCTGTGCTTTTATTCTGATTCCCTCCAAAAATATTACTAGTTGTCTGACTAGTTGCAGATGCACTACTACCACCTCCAAATACTGAGCTTGTATTTGCTTGGCCTTGGGAAGTGCCTCCAAACAAAGTGTTATTTTGTGTGGTTTGGCCTCCATTCTTAAACACATTACTGCCAGTTCCTCCAAAAATAGCCGAACTCTGACTTCCAAAGACATTGGTGCTTTGTGCCCCAAGTGTCAAGTTCCCTCCAAACACAGACTTATTTGTAGTTCCAGAGAATAATGATGGAGCTGAAGGCTGACTTCCACCAAATACTGGAGTTACTCCAAACATTGATGACTGTGGCTTTGCCCCCAAGAGACCTGCACCACTGCCTGGTTGAGTGGTAGTGCCTCCAAACACAGTTTGTCCGGATGGCTTGCCAAATAAGGTAGTTGGCTTTAAAGTTTGTTGCTGCTCTTGTTGCTCCAAAGGGGTCTTGGCATGGTAAACTTCTCTCTGAAACATAATAATAATCATATTAATCAAGTATGAAAAAGAATGATTAAAAAAATAATAATCATAATATCAATATGAATAATAATAATGATTTTAATAATAATCTCTATATATCTATGATGCCCATTCCCTCCTATAACTGGTGAATGGGAATTCCTGAGCCGCTTCGCAGCCTTTAGTGCCTCATCAGCAGGAGGTAACTAGTGCAGTGTTTTCAGAGGCCCCTAACCAATGTTCCAACCTACTACTACTGCCTAATGCTCCCATCTAATGTTCCTACCAACTATTTCTACTTAATGTTTCTACCTAATGCTCCCATCTAATATTCCTACCAACTACTCCTATCTATTGCTACTACCATTTTGCCAAAAGGCACAGATAGCAAATACCGTTCACCGCAGGAAAATTTAGTTATGGAGAATGAGCTGAATGAGCTAAGCGTTATCAATTGTTATGTGCAACAAGGAGAGACTGAATATATGTGGACAGAATACCAGCAGTCCATGAGTGGGTGAGGTAGAAAAAAGAGACAGCGACCTAGGTCACAGGAGTGCAACTTGGCAACCACTGAAGTGCTGAGTCACTATGCAGCCATTACTAACACCCGCATACACAGGTGGGTAGTACCAGTAATATACCTCCCTGGTTGGTGGCTGCCTACCAACTACCACCTACTAATTAAAGATATCTGTAATCAGTAAATCTGTCTACCATTACCTTCATCATTTACAAAGGTGGATTAAGTACACACAAACAGCAAGCACATTTTTTTGGAAATAAGTTTTGTACAGCTGTAGTGCCAAGCAAAATACAACAAAAGCACTGTATAATAAAAAGTGCATAGTAAGCTAGCATTTCATTGCTTGTCAAGTTGCACTTTTCTGATATAAGTAGCTGTCTTTTCTTTCTGCTTTACCCACACATGCACTGCTGGCATTTACGTCCACAAACAAACAATCTCTCCTTATCACACATAACACTTGACAACACTCAACTTATACAACTCATTCTCTATAACTATATTTTTCTGCAGTGAGCACTATGCGCTAGCCCTGCCTTTTGGCAAAATAGTGGGAGCAAAAGGCAGAAGGAGTATGCAGGAACATCAGGCAGGATAATTAGTAGTAGTAAGTAGTAAGTAGCTTTAGGTAGAAGTAGTAGGTTGGTACATAAGATAGACACATTAGGGTAGAAGTATTTGGTAAGAACATTAGGTAGGAGCCTCGGAAACACTGTGGTAGAGTTGCCCTCTGCCTGTGGCCTGATAAGGGTGTGGCACTCAAGGATAAGAAGTGGCACTGGGGCTCACCTGCTATGGAGACATTTGGCATAGCCACTCCCTTGAAGTCATCAGATATATAGATAGATAGATAGATAAATAAATAAAAAGTCAATCACAAACCATAGCCTGAACAGCTTCTTGGGATGACATCTTCAGAGCTTCACGCAGTTGTTTGTATCGCTGCTGAAGCTCATTCCAATGAGTTTGCTGTGGACAAATAAATACATATCATGTACTTAAGCAATTTAAAATAATTAATTATTTTAACAATAAAGTGAAATGTGTGAGTCTTTTATTCTCTATGGTGGCTGCAGGTACAACTATAACAACCATCTAAGACACGGTATGCTGGACCAAATTTTGATTTCGAAGGTAAACATCATGACATCATAAATAAGAGTGTAATCAATGATAATTAGCAGGCTTCTGACAGCCAGAACCATATTAGAATAGCTAGTGAGACAAACTGTCTGCAGAACAAGTAAAAGGATAACAAAATATTCTGCTAGCTATTGATATCCTATATGAGGCCAAAACTCCCTTTACCTCTGTATAGAGGAACAATTGCTGCCCTCATTCTCGCACAAACATTCATAACACTTATCAGATCCACTTAACTGCAGTTTCACCACCACTCTTCACCATCTTACTCATTCATTCCATCTATACCCCTTGTTCTTCCGTTCTTTAAGAGCATTATTGCTCTTTTCACTTCCTCCTTTATAATATCTTCCTCTCTTCTACATATATTTTACTTCTTATCCCTAATCCTAATGAATCAATAACTGCATCTCTTTCACAGTCATTTATAACCAGGTCATTTGAAGTTCTCTTTTCAATTGTTATGGAATTTACCTTTTCTCACCAGCATTTTTCCAAGCTTATCTAATAGAGATTTGCTCTTTACAAACATTTCTTATGTTCATCTTTTATTCTCTGTAGTGGCTGTGGTCACAACCGCAGCCTCCACCTACACTGTGCTGCATAAACAATATCATCTTTGTATATAAAAGAAATATGTAGGCTGGATAACAGATGTAGCAATCATTTACGCCTCTTTCAGCTGTGCTTCTCAATGAAATATAAACTGTAACATATACAAAGTGTCTCTATGTCTATACAAATATGAAGTGTACTTACATAAGAATTTGATGTATTTGTCTTCAGTGCTTTATATGCTTGTACTCGGAGTTCCTCAGGCGAAAAATCAGAAAATCCTGGAATAAGAGGGTGAGCTTTCAAAGGAGCAAAGCATGACACTAACCACTGTCCACTACGTTCCCATTGGTTCATCTCCCCACTCACTTGCATCCTGAAAGATGTATGACAGTACATTTCAGTGTATTATCATGATATCCAAACCAAAGTTTTTGATACAGACCATAAGTCTAAGGTGTGTAAGTGAAATAATTGGAGGCTTAGATTTACTTTAATGTACATATATAAAAATCTATACTAATACAGCACATTAAGTTTGTCAAAAAGGTAGCTTCAACATCAATGTTTGTTCTACATCCGACATCAATGAATACTTTTTTTTTAAGACTATACGCTGGCTAGATGGATCCCCAAGGAAACAGCTTGCAGGGGAATGAAAACGAACAGAAAAATTAGGGCACTGCCATCAAGCCATACATAGTTACGCATGGCAGTTACAGCCCTCAACCTAGAGTGGGAACACAACTCTAAACAAAGGAATTAAGATGGTCAAGTGGGAGAATTACTGACTAAATTATGTTTAGCAGTGAAAAATAATTCCTAAAATCGAAGTATCTGCTAATAGGAGATTACTTGATATTCTTATCAATTACAGCATAATTTTGTTTGGAATAAAACATCATCTTGAGGCTAGATTTGGAATGTTAGACAGAAGCAGTGAGTAGGAACATTAGGTAGTATCTTCTGAAAATACTGTGCTAGAGTTACCCTCTGCCAGCACTGAAGTTCAACAGTTACAGAGACTTTTGCTGCGGCCACCCCCTTGAGGAAGTTCCCAAAGGGAACAGGCATTAAAGATACAGACAGATAGATAGATAGATAACAACAGTTACCTTTTGATATTTCTGATTTTGAATCTACCCTCACCCTCACCCTATTCATACATATTTCTGAGATGATCCAGCAGTCAGTAATTATGCTTTTTGAAGAACTGTTGAGTTATTATACTATTGAATATCATGCATATTTCCTTGGGGTCATTTTTGTACTTTTCTCCTACCTTACATGCAAAGTTGGGCAGGACTACATTCCAAAAGGATTGAATTCCTGGAAGTTGGTCCATTATGAGGACCATGACCAGGAAAGCCAGTCCTTTTCCCAGTTAGGACCGGAATGGGGACCAACGGCCTATTTTCAATCAATTCCGGACAGTCTGACGTTTTTGTCCTTTTTATTCTTTTTTCCTCTCTCTTTTCAGGTTTCCACTAATAAACTTACTTAAAGTAAAACAAACTCAACTAAATACAGTGACCTTTCATACAGTGTCTTTTTGAATGATTTTGGTGTAACTAGAGATTATTTGGAGAAAGGTGATATCTCATTTCGTCAAGAGGACTCAGAAAAGAGATGGAGACTGAAATCAAACATTTCAATGTCTGAAGGTGAAGGAGAATCTACTGTTGTCAGTGCTTCAACCTCAAGTCAAGCAACTGGAGCTCCTAGCGGAAAAACTGAACCCAGTAACCCTTGACCATACCTGAACAAATATTTTGAATACATGGGCCCCAAGGGTGAGCAGAACCCAGAATACATGTGCTTGCTGTGTCTGCCAAGCAGCAAGAGTCAAAACTTTCTATAGGTATATTCATAACTATAACAATTTAGTCTGACATGCACATTTTTTTCACGTATACTCATCCTATAATAGAATAAACTTTTCATTTAAAAGAGTTTATTGAATGTTATTTTCCCAGATAGTATCATAATTTAGTGATCATAAGCTTAAAGTAAAAACAATGAAATACATCAATAGTTCAAATTATACTTATTTCAAAACTGTTCTATCTAACTGTGTTTCCTAGTATTTTTATTTTGATGCTTGTTTAGTCCTCTCCCAGAGTGCTACATACATCCTTTTAACATAACCCACACAAATTCCTAGCCTGCATAAATGTGATAAGCTGCCTACAATTGCCAATCAATTTTTTACCATTATCTGTGGAAATATCCCTAAATCCCTAATGAATTCCCTCATTATACCTGTCCTAATTCTCCAAAGTCTTACTCTCCTCCTTGTACCTTTTATTGTACAGCTATACATCTTCTTAACTAAATTATCATCTGCCATTTATTCTACATGACATACCATCCTAAAAGACTTATATTCATGTGCTTTTTTTATGTCCTACTTTACATCTCCTAATCTCAAATCATTCTTCATTTCATTTATCATCCTAATGCCAAGTACATTATTCAAGTTTTCTCTCTCTACTGCTTTGATTTTCTACAAATCACAACCTACATACACTTGGATTCACAACCAAATCTCGGCATTAGGACTAGTAATCCTTCTTGCACACTCTATGATTAGATTACTTTTAAATTCCACAGAGCCTTCAGCGCATCTCAAATTTCTGTCCCTTCTATGACTCTATGTTCAATTTCAGCTTTTCCACAGCCATCCTAGAGATTACTAAAGTTTACTTTCAAATAATCAGACTCACTAGAGATTACTAAAGTTTACTTTCAAATAATCAGACTCATCCAAAACTTCCAGTCCTTCACCATATAAACTGTTATCTCCTATCCCTTTCAAAAAGTACCATCTAACTTTTACTGACATTCATTTTCAGCATCCTCCTCCCAAATAAATCAAACTCGCTGTATCAAACTTGCCCACCATTCTATCCAAGTCTTCCTCTGATCTAGAGTACAACACAGTATAATCTGCATGCAACAATGGCAAAAACTCTATTCTGTTTATCCATGGCTAAGAATCACAACATTCTCATCTTGCAGAATGCCCCATCCATAAACGCAATAAAAAATCACAGTGACATCAAACAACCTAGACTCACTCCCATGCATATTTCAAACTGCTCACTTATACCCCCATTTTCTCTCTCAAATCCACTAATTTCATCGTAAAAGCAAATAAAAGTATTAATGTCTTCCTTACATACGATAAAGAATCAAAACGTCCTACAGTGCTTTACTTATGAACATATCATACACACTTTCAAAATTCATAAACCCTTGTTCACTTTTTTCCCTAAAATTTCTTAAAAATTTGCCTAAATGCAAAGATCTAATACGCACATCCTTTTCCTTCCCTAAAGTAACCATTATTCACTAACACGGGGTTCATCCAAAAGCAGGCCAATTTCGATTTGCACTGGTAACCATATTTTTAGGTTTATGGCTTTTGGACTAAATGTAAATTGTGTGAAAGGGAAGCACTACTCCATTACACTTACACGAAGTCTTGAAATTCTTTGGAGTCTTGCTGAGTGCTTGCCTTGGCACCAAAAACATTACTGCCACCTCCCCCAAAGGCATTTGTCATACCAGTGCCACCTGTGGAAGTAAAAAATGAAAACCTTCCTTACTGAAGTTAGCATTTTCCATAATCAGTGGCTATATTATATGAGGCCATTTTGCTAAACGTTAATAAAGAACAACTATTTTGCTCTGTATAGCCAAAACTCAATGAGGGGGAAATTTGGTTAAAAATGTACTTGTAAATACGAAAAAGTATATACAGATGTTATTCAGAGAGAAGAGGAAATTTTATAAAAAAAAAAAAAAGGTAACCGCAAATACATAAAGTACAAACAAACCTGAACAAAGACATGCAATCAACTAAATCACCACCACCCAGTTAAAAATGCATTGAAGTATTTCATAAAATCCAAATTAAAATACTATATATATATATATATATATATATATATATATATATATATATAT
>JAYMFT010297265.1:0-10290 GCA_038088735.1 Panulirus argus | reverse complement strand
GCCATAATTATCATTAATATGTTATTATTATTAATATGATATGATTTCTCTCTTTTATGTAATAAGCATTGAAATGAAATGAGGAGCTGTGCTCCATACTTTGTTTACAAAGTCTGAGCAAAATAAATTGAGTCTGAGTCTGAGTCTCACTCTGGCTGTTTTTACTCCCTTCCATCTCACTGTTACTGGTCTTACTCTTCCCCCTCCCCTCTCTAACATACTCCCCTCTGTCTCAGACTGCTCTAACCTCCACTCTCCCCTCACACACACAGTCTACCCCTCCCCCTCTCCCATGACGGCTGTCCCTCCCCCTCTCTCTCCTACCATTTTATGCTCCCTTCCCCCCCTTCCCCTCCGCTCCGTGTGTCTCATCCTTCGTCACTTAGTATCTATCATAGCGCCTCTCACTTACCCCTTTCTCTCTCTCCCCCTCATATTGTCTATCTCATTTCCCCATCCTTTTTGTGTATCGACTCTCCCCTCTCACTCTGGCCATCTGCCCTACACCGTAATTTGTCTCTCCTCTCTCTCCCTCCCCTCACTGATCGTCCACTTTGCGCTTATCTCCCCTACGCATTCTGCGTCTCTCTCTCTCTCTTTCTCTCTCTCTCTCTCTCTTTCTCTCTCTCTCTCTCTCTCTCTCTCTCTCTTCTATAATTTTTTTTCTCTCAGCTAATATGAAAGCGAAACTCTCCTCTCTCTTCTCTATTGCTTATTCCACTTCTCCTTCGTCTCCCCTTTCCCGCTTCTTCGTTGTCTTTTCTGCTTTGTTTCTGTTTCCGTTCCTCTCGACCTGCTCCTCTTCTGTTTCCTCTTTCCCCTCTGCCTCTCTACCTTCCTGGTGCAACTCAACCTCTGGGTTTCCTCCCTCGCTCGACGTCCTCCTCCTCTGCTTCCTACAAATTCCTCCAATTGTCATCTTTTCCATATTTATCATCCAGTTGCCTCACCCCCTTTTTGTTCTTTTTATTTTCTTCCTATTCCATCGTTCACCGTATCTCTCTGGCCCTGCTGTGCTGTCCACCTTCTCGCTTTCTTCTTCCCCTGCCTCCGTGTTCTTCTCGTCTGCTTTATACGTTCTCATTGGAGGTCAGATAGTCCTGTTTGCTCGTGCAGTTATATGATGCACTTCGTAGACGGGAGGGAGGGGGCGTTCACCCTGTCCATACTCACGTCCTCTACTTTAGACGACCCGTACGTTACGTTCATCCGTCCGTCCGTATCTTACCAGGTGTAGTGTCCGGGCCGTAGCCTGCGTACATCATTTGCGTAGATGTAATTATCTCTGTACAGCCACAGGTGAGGTGGTTCGAAGATGATGGCGAACCATGTGTTGGGTCTCTGCAGGTCCGCTCGACCTAAAGTTTCGGAGGGATGCTAATGCGGCCTCGTAGATCACATTCTCGTATGTCATGAGCATTTGTGTGTTGCCGCAACACAACCCAGGTTCTGAGGATAATGAGGCGCGTGTCTTGTGTTGCGTCCGGACGAACTTCTGCTGGGTCATGTGTGTGTGTGTGTGTGTGTGTGTGTGTGTGTGTGTGTTTGTGTTGTGTGTGTGTGTGTGGGTGTGTGTCTGTATCTGTGTGTGTGTGTGGATGGGCTCACTAGTATCGGAAGGTCTTTGTAGTGTGTTCTTACACTCACGTCTGCTTCCAGCTCAGGCAGTCGTGATTAGCGTCAGGGGTCAGGCGGCCGTGATTAAGGTCAGGGTCGTGTGGCTGTGCATGAGGTCAGGGTATAGTACTTGTGATTAAGGTCAAGAGTGAGGTGGTCATGACGAAGGTACATGAGTGGTCAAGACTTCCTTTGATCGCATGGCCGTATATCTTCAGGTACAAGTTATGGCCTTTTCGGATTGTACGGGGAGGAAGTTCTGCACTCTTGAGCCCCCGTCTCCCGAACATACAACATACAACATTTCAGACTTCCTGTGTACGTGCCGTCCACATTCGCAGCTTCATAATGCACTCTATTCTCAGCATGCACTGCCTCTATGCCATGGAAGTCCCTCCTTGAGTCTTTTCCAGCAGGTTTACTTGCTTGCTCAGTTACATGTTGTGGCCTTCGGTTCTTTTATCCCTCCATCTGTCGAAGCTGTCCGCTGCTGAATTTCTGAGACGAGTCAGAAGCCCTTGAGCTTGTTGTGGTCATGTCTCTCCTTACACCTTTGTTAGAGGATGACCCCGGAACATTTCCAGTTGGACCGGGCTCCTCCCATGGGATGACCTTGGGAACATATCCAGTGGGAGTAGGCTCCTCGCAGGGAACACCAAGTTGTTGAGAAGTGGACGTAATGTCTTTGGGGGTTAATGAAGCACCCACTGAGACCAGGAGCCTCATGGGGGCTCTAAATACAACACTAACCGCGACCAGGAGCCTCATAGGGACTCTAATGGAATACTCAGTGTGACCAGGAGTCACATTGAAGGCTTTGACGGAGGACTGAGCGGGCCGGGGAGCTCCTGCCGGGGCACAGGGGAGTGGGGTGAGGGGGTGGGGGGTGGTGGGGGGGCGATGAGCGCCATGGTACGGACACGTGTGTATGTGCAGGCGGGGACGGCCCGACGGAGAGATGCCTGCAGAGAGAGAGAGAGAGAGAGAGAGAGGACCTGGCGGCTTGGAAATCGATGGAGTTTGTACCCTCACCATCTTGGCTACGGCTCGCCCTCCTCCTCCTCGCCCCCCCCCTTTTTTTTTCTTGTTCCTTTGTATTTGGGGGGTGAGGTCGGCGGCCCGGGCCATTGGTGGACCGGCGCTTCCTTGCTGAGCGCATGTGGTCCAGTGGTACAGCTGTGAACTGCAGAACTGTTTCTGTTGCCCCGAAAAAAATAAGTAGATACGGTCCAGATTTTTTTTGTGTGTGTGTGTGTTGTTTTGTCTGTGGTTTCAGGAGTACAAATGATTCTGACAGACAGTGGCGAATTATTTGCGTATAGACGACTGAGTTTTTATGAATAATTAATCTTTTCGTGAACAGAGTTTCTTTGCCTCGGTGTGCGTTTGATGTGTGTGTGTGTGTGTGTGTGTGTGTGTGTGTGGCATGCAGAGGTCTTCCCAGTACTGAGCCGATCAAGATTTCCGACCACGAAGGAAATTGTGAATGAGGAGAATTAGAAATTGGAATCTGATATCTGCCCGAAGGAAGATATTGCTGTGTAGAAAAATATTGGAATGTACAAAGCAAAGAAGGGGTAAGAAAGATACTGGAAATTTACAAAGCAAAAAAGAGAACTTCAAATACACGTGGAAGGCGAAGATCACCTCACCCCGGTTCTGTTATTATTCCATCAGGAGTTCTGCCCCCCCTCCCCCCACTCCCCCTCCAGTCCACGCCCTTAATTACAGAATTTGATGATCCCAAAACACGATTTTCACATTAGAATCCTTTTCAGCATAAAAAAACATTACCTCTACTGTGATTTCAAAGCAAATCTATTTCTTTTAAGAAAACTGACAAAAACCGCAGGTAATAAGTAGTTCAGGGAATTTCTTACGAGAAAAAACTTTTTGTTTCAAAACTGGAATATAACGTAATGAAAGTATTCCTTACTTGAAATAAAGATAGAAAATGTCGAAAAACAACGCCACTTTGGGTTGACACGTAGCGTATGATTATGAGGTAGGAACCGTCAGGAAGCAAGCTGGGTGTTGGAGACGTTCTCAACGACAATCTTGAAGGATCATTTACACGTGGAGATACTCTGGTCTCCGTGGCACATTTGGGTTAGGGTGAGGGAACCAGCCAGAGATAAGGACACGCGAGTCTTCTCGTGGGGAGATAAGAACATGGAAGACATCCCAGCTAGTGATAAGAACATGTGCAACCTCAAGGCTAGAGATAAGAACGTTCAGACTTTCCCACTACAGATGCAAGGCTGGAGATGATAACGCACCAGACTTATTTCCTAGTTAGAGATAAGAACGTATGAGATTTTCCGGTTAGCAGTAAGAACGAGCAAGGCGAGAGATAAGAACGTATCAGACTTCCCAGCAAGTGATAAGATCATGTGAGACTTGCTCATTACCAACAGTAAAGACCTGATAAGTCATATCGCGGTTATCCAAACAAGGTAGCCAATTAGATCAGAAGGTAATCGTAGCGCAGATTGGTCTAAGTGTGGGAGATAACTCGCGGGGCGTGGGGGCACTGAGAAGAAATATTCCTTGTGTGTAGGTTTGCTGGACAGGTTATTGTCGAAGTAGGTGCGTTGGCGTGGGTGGGTTTGGAGAAGTACTTGCCGTGGGTAGACTCAGGGACTGGATTTAGGGAAGTAGGTGCCGTTTGTAGGACTGAGGAGTGGGTGCGGCAAACTAGGTGGCGTGTGGATAGGTGTGGAGACCGGTCATAGAGGACTAGATGCGATGGTGCCCACGTACAACCATACACTCGGGGCAGCACTCCGCAGAGTGCTACACGTTGCTTTAACTCCCTCGGGAGCCTAGCTCACATCAGGAGAAGCCCACACCCACGCCAAAGGCAGACCGCCCACAGTAAGGAGGCGCCCACGACCACGTCAGGGGCACGCCCACGGAGCAGGTCTCGGCAGTACATGACCTCTGTGACCTCGTAGGAAGGCCGCCGAGCGTCAGTCCACACGCCCACTTGCCCGCTCATCCCCGGGACTCGCTCATACATGTCTGGGTCCCTCACCCCGGGGGAGCAGGGATCCCAGCCGTGCTGGCAGCAGGGTGGGAGGGGAGACGTGGGGGAGATTGGCAGCACTGCGGGAGAAAATGACGCGATATATATTGGAGTAGAGGCCGGCGGGGGACATGAACCACCAGGCACCCAGCGCCACTGATGGGGTCAGGAGGAGGACGCGCAGGTGCACAGGTGGGTTTGCAGGTTACCCTGAAGTTTACCCCGTGGGATTTCGGGGGGAGTTCGACCTGGACCTCCCGAATTAGGAGTAGGCACATTTATCAGTCAGCCAGATCGTTATGATTCTCAAGGCACAGCAGTGCAGTCTAGACCCTAAGGTGTACTCTTGAATTCACATTTATTTTTTTTTATTTTAAGATCTTAACTTTTGTAAATGTATATAGAAAATACATTTCGGGGATAGAGTGGGTGAAGGGGTAGGTGGAGACGAGTACAGAACGTATATTGAAAATGTGCGGCACCTTTTTCTGGCGCTGTGTGGCAAGCACTGACAAACCAACTCGGCTCCAGAACACGACCCAGCGGAACACCCTGCTCATCGCTTTGTTTATGTATCTCATATACGCTCGTCCACCGGTAATATAGATAAGAGTAATGAGGCAGGTTATGAGAATGGGGAGGTGATTCGGATAAGACCGTAGGCTACGGTGTACAGAATGAGGCGTTTTATAGCGCAGGAGGGAAGGAGGAGATAAGAATATGGTACGAGAGAGAGAGAGAGACCAGTGGACTAGGACTCGGTAAATGATTTGGGATGATGTATGAAAAAGTGTTTCTACTCTTAGTATAAAGCCAACGTTATTCATGTTGTCATTGGACGGTGGTGGAATCCCCGAATGCTGCTGGTTTGGTAGAAGTGGTGGACTCATTCCATGGGAAGGCACTCGTTCGTTGGATGGAGGCCCGACGACGGTGGAGCTCGTGTCTCCGGAGGCAGCTGGTGGAGTGTGAAGCATTGCCTCCTACCGCAGTGAGAGACACATGCGACCAGGAGACATACTTCCTGAAATTGGAAACCACATCTTGCGGTGTGTGTGTGTGTGTGTGTGTGTGTGTGTATGTGTGTGTGTGTGTGTGGGCTCATTGTCCTGAACTCTCCACATTACACGCTCGTTTGCCTGTACCTGAATGAAGCGTCTGAATTCAGATTATCAAATAATCCCCGTGTTATGCTCATGCAAGAGACTGGAAAGCCTGGCGCCCGTAATCCACCTGCAGAAATAATTCCCTGATGGATACGCGGCTGATAGAATCAGTGAATGTTTTATGACGCAAGTGAGAAATTAACATCGAAACTTTTCACCAGAGTTCAGACAGACAGGCTTTGACCCCGCTCGAACCCAGTCTCCTCCTCCTGTGATAGAACAGAGGTCATCATACTCAGGGAGTACTCCTCCTCCTGTGATAGAACAGAGGTCATCATACTCAGGGAGTACAGTAGATTTTTCTAAGTATTAAAGGAGACGAAGCGTCGTCTAAATGACTGAAGTATTGTGACGTTTCATGAGGACCCCTTACGTAGGTACTTCACAGGGCAGCGATGATAGATTTGGTGTGTGACGCGGAGGATGATATGGGCGCAGGTGTTTCTCTCTTCTTTTTTTTTTTTATCTCGGTCTAGGGAGGATGTGAGAGTAGGCCACACCCTGCGTGTACCATCGGGGGAGACGGGGAGAGGCAGGAGGCAAAGCAGGCCCGGCCATGTATTCAGTTCCCCGTCTGGCTACACCTCGGCCGCCACCGCAACAGCCGGCGCTGTGACGCAACGCCTTATACTTAGGTTACGGTGGCTACACACACACACACACACACACACACACACTCGAGGTGACACCTATACACACCTGCCACGGAGAGGCCCGTGATGAGAGGCACGTTCACATGACTCCTTCAAGGGAGAGGGATCAATAATTTTTTTAGGGGGTTCCAATTTATTAGGCCCGGCTGTACAGGGAAGGATTTTGAAAAGGAGGCGAAAGACTGAACAGCTGGGCTCAGCCCGGGAATAGAGGGGGGGGGGGGAAGTCTCAGGAAAACTTCACCACGTATTTGATGTGTTGTTCTTAGTCCCTTTCCCGAGACCACCTCCTCCCTCCCTTTGAGCACGACGGTACGACCCGTGAGTATGATAGCGCGACCTTTGACCTGACCCTTTGGGGGGTGGGGGTGTTAAACCTTATCTCAGCGTACGTTCTTCATCCCGAGGGTTGGATGTCCTTAGCCCCCAGCAGCTCGGGCTCTGCGGTGAGACCAATGGTCACCCAAGCTGTTTGATGCCTCAGGTCTCTCACTGTGTGTTGTGTAACTTGGCCTCTGTGGTCCCTCTCGGAGGAACGCGTACGCTTCCAGTTCCAGGAAAAGAGTTGAGGGTCTTCCTTCTTGTATTCATAGGCTGTTGGTGAAAGAGACGTGGCTCCAAATCCTATTTTCTCCTATCACTTCCTAGGTTAGTTTTGTTACATGTATATTTGCATTTGATTTGCATAATTCTGCTCAGTCTGTCGTTTTGGTAAGAATTTGTCTCCATATGGACACGAGGGACCCCTGTCTCCCAGGGTTTAAGACGTCTTGCATCGACCATCTCCTCACTGTCGGCAGTTGTAGACAGGTAGGGGGGGGGGCGTGATGGAGGTAGTCCCCCGTCCCTTGATGGCTGCCTCCTACACACGTACATCGCCCACAATGAAGACTGGCTGCTGGAATGGTTGTAACAGTGGCATATATATATATATATATATATATATATATATATATACGCACTACCAGCACTAGTGCTGCCCTTTTTAAAAGCTCTCTGGGGATCACTGAGGCTGGCGGCGGTCGATGCCGAAGCCAGCGAGCGTTAGCGGTCCCCCTCCCCCCACCCCCTTCCTCCGTCTCTGCGTAAGTTAACGCGAAACTGCCCCTCGTATCATCGACGTTATAATTCGTCGCTCCTAACTTAACCAGACCAAGTTAGGGTCGGTTTATGGTAAGTCTAGTGTTTTCTTTCGTGAAATAAAGTAATTTTGAAGGTGTTTCAAATTAAGTGGAGCAAAGTTAGGCAGATTTAATGCATGGAGGTTACGTCACGTTATAGGTTGAAGTTTAATGCTTGAGGGGTCAGGCTCAAAGGATATAGTTTTGTTGTTGTTATTATTATTATTATTATTATTATTATTATTATTATTATTACTATTATTATTGTTATTGGATAATTTCAAGGACTTCTTCTCCCTGGGCTACTGCAACTCCAAGGCTGCGCCACAATAAGTAGCAGGGAGTTTGTAAACGGACTTAGACAAAAAGAAATTTTTTACGTAGGCATAAGAAAGTAATGGAGTGACCTGTGTCCCGTGGAGGCCTGAGACAGGTGTCCTCTGGAGGCCGAAGACAGGTGCCCGATGGAGGAGGCCAGAGACTTGAGGTCCCAGGACTTGTCCAACGCTAGCAAGACGAAGAGTGTTATGATCAGTCTTGTTGCTCGTCATACAGTGGCACAAGGCGTCCTTGGCGAATGATACTTTTTACCCATTTTTCATCGTTCGTCTTTTAACTGAAATGGGTACTCTACCAATTTATGGTACATCCTGTACATTTTGGTTAGTGTTTTTTTTCTCTTCTTGATCGTGGCGACGTGAGTGATGTTTGGAGGTTTGTGGTAGGCACGACGGACCCCCACCTGGAGCCTGGCAACAGAGGAACCGAAGTTTACATGACGGCCCTGTCTCCACACACACACACACACACTGGACCCCGGGGAAATTGTTGAAGGGGACGCGTCACAGTCTGCTTGCCGGGGAGGGAAGGGAAGGTAGAGAGGAGAAGGGCCTTTCCGTGGTGCAGGGAGGGAGGGAGAGCCTTGTTGGTGGTGGTGGTGGTGGTGGCCAGATGTTCTCGCTGCTAGATTAGGTAAGTACTGTTGGCTCACTAAAGCTGAGGTGGTGCCCTGCCCTGCCTCGCCTCCCCTCGCCTCCCCTTGCACGCATGGCCTCACCCCTTCACTCACCCCCAAAGCCTCCTAACCCCACCGTCCCAGACCTCAGTGGGATCCAGGGACGTCCTGCCCTCTATATCACTATCCCAGGCCTGGAATCGTACCGGACCCCCCCACCCCCCACCCCCATGGATAGATGGTACATTGTACACCTATTGCCTCGTAACGCCTGCCGGAAAGCGTTTTACCGTAGTGGTCATTAACCTTGGCAAAAAAAGAGCCGGTAGTAAACCATACCAGACGGGTTCTTAGAGTGTCAGCTCTGACTGACGGTGGAACAGCAGGTGACACGCAGTTGACAGCGGCGGTTACTGTCAGCATCGGGGTACACGGAGTAACAGCAAGGGATGGCTAGCTGACCCTGAACAGTTGCTGACTGTAAGCAGTAGCTGACCCTGAACTGCGGCTGACGGGAAAAGAAAAAGGGAGACATTAAACAATTGCAGGAAGTGTGGTGTGCGCGGCACCCAACGTGATGCAGAAGCTTCCCGTAGGTGGTAATAAATAGAACTAGACAGCCACTGTCGGCACGGAGATGCGGGCGGGACGCGACATGGCACTAAACACGAGGGAGAAGCCAAGCGAGCCGTTGGGAACAGGAACCCTCCCCCCGTCAGGAGGGCATGTGTAGTATGAGAGGCAACCCCCTGCCGCCCCTCTCACTCACCTCAGTGGGGCGCAGCAGTGTGTGTGTAGTATGAGAACCCCTTCCAAATCTCCCTTCCCATCCCCGGTGCGAACCCCTCCCATCCGTACGCAGTTGACAGTGGGACCGTGTTCCCGTCACGTCGGGTTGTCGGCTGACGGAGATCAGTGGCGCTGCATCTGTCTACCTGTCTTAAGACCCCAAGAATGTTTGGACGGTGGAGGGGGACCTCCTCCTCCTCCTCCTCCTGATGTCTCAGGCCTTCGCCAGCCAACCAACCCCCCCCCTCCCCCCAGCACCCGACGTTGTTATTATGGGCATTAGCGTTAGGCTCACTGGGAATTGCAACACGCGTCTTGGAATGGCAATGGGAAGCCTGGCAGGGACGGCTCACATCAGGATTCCTGGGAATGGGAATCGCAGATGGGAAACTCGGAAGGGGAAATATTAGATTCCCGAAGATATTTTTAGCCTGGGTGGCGGTAGGGCATTTTTTTTCATTCTTTTTCCGAGGCTACTTGGTGATTCAATCTTGGCTGCTCTCCCCTTTTTTTAAAAGGCTTTGCACGTATCTGGTCGTGAACCGATGGTTGCAAAGGCTGGACACAGAGTGGCACCCGGTGCCGGCGCGCGGCACTCTGTTCCAGCGGTTCCAGGAATCCTTTCCCGTATTTAAGTCTGTTTCTTCGTACTGTTAAGAGACTGTCTCTATGTCTCTCTCTCCAGCCTTAGGGCATTTACCATAAGACCGATTCACCGGGATCCGAAGTCGAAAGCCCGACCGAGCGGGTTAGGGCCCGTCATTTTCCAGGACTAGGCTGCCGGGCTGGAAGGGTGGAGCCTGTGTCTCCTGACGTCAGCGTTCTACAAGCATCAAAAATGGCTGAGGCAGAGATAAGGTAGCGGGCGCAGAATTATGTAGTCTACAGATTTCATATATATATATATATATATATATATATATATATATATATATATATATATATATATATATATATTTAT